>SNQJ01S0015737.1:0-38100 GCA_010110895.2 Picea sitchensis
GACAACTCTTTGAATCTTGACAAGATGATTACAAGGCTAGAAAACTGTCGTGGATGTGTGTTGAGGGAAAGTCCCAAGTTTAACACTGAGCATCCATAACGTGTATGCTAGAGGCATCTCAAAATGAAGGGGACAAAGAAAGGGAAAGAATGAAGATGGGGATAGGACTGACGAACGTGATAAGCGAGGATGTCTCGCGTAGCAAGCACATGGTAGACAAGCGAGGGATTATGAAAAAGGAAGGAAACTTGGTTCACCTGCAAGTCTGTTGTCCACCAAAACACATTTGGTAAATCAGTTAAAAATATATAGATAACCTTTAATATCACCACCATTGCTCCATCACTTTTGACCATCAGAAGGGCAAAAATAAAAGAAAGTGAAAGAAATAAAAGTGAGAAAACAAATTGAGTAATTGCGAAATCAACCCAAAACTAATCTAGCCCTTCCCGTAAAATTTTATCATTATTATTATTATTTTTATTTTGTTTATTTATGTACAAAGGAAAAGAAAACCATTAGATTGGACTCGGGTCGAATGAAATTTAGCGTAAAGGAATGCGTTCCCTGCTTTGCATGCAGAACCTATGAGTTTGACAAATTTGTGCATGGAGGGACTACCAATTTTCCAACCAACAAATGTGTATGGTGCAGAGATATGATTAATCAATAACCAAAAGAAACGATCACCAATCTCCAAGACATGCCAACCAATAGATCCTTCACCAGTAATGATGAAGGTATTGATTGAATTAGATTTAGGGTTTAGGATTTGTACCTTAAAGGGATGATCCATGAATTCAACAAACAAATTAGTATCATCTTTATGGACCTTTCTATCAGGAACAGGGTCATCATGACGCAAAGAAGATTCATAACATGGATTAAATAACATAGGAATGTCCCTACAATAGTCACTATCATCGAAATAAAAATTGCACCTAGGAGGGACATGCTCGATGGTGTCAAATTATTTAACCTCTTTTGATTGAAACAAAGGATTAACAAAATTTTTATACAATTTAATAAGATCTTGATTGAATTCATGAATATCTTCAAAAGAGGATTCCCCACATGCATCATTAAAGTCATGTCGGTCTTCATCAATTTGTGTTGACCACTCATTAGCATCATCATCAAATACAAATGTATCATAAATTGGTTTGACATGGTCAGAATTGATTTCTTCATTTTCATAATCAAAATTTCCATCGTATGCGTGCGGATAAAAAACTTCAGATGATAGAAGAACTCGGGATTGAGTTTTTCACATGTCTAAGCAGGTTGGTATTTGGAATGTGGGAGGTGGGTTGATCCTCAAGCATCATGATATAATCAAGATACTCTTCATGTTCAAGCTCTTGACCACAATTTGTGAAGTTATTATAATTAGGCCCTAGGAGAGAGGGCTCCCGAGATATACTCCCAGCATGATTTGAAGATTGAGATTCAAGAAAGAACATGGGATCCTGTAAATTCTTGATGACGGGGATTAAAGAAGAAAAATCTTTGTGTGAATCATGAATATCAAAGGAGTACCATGTTCTACGGATTTTCTCTTCGAAGTCGAGGCAAGTGGATAGAGCTAGCTCTAGATTTTGAACATTCTTTTCTTCCAACCGCCATCGATAAAGAGGAGGTAGAAGTTCGTAGTAATGCAACAGGGCAACCAAGTTGGTAGGGCGACTGGGAGTAGGAATTAAATTGTATAACTTGATAAACTTAAGGTTAAATGTAAGAATGCTCTCATTATCTTTCATAAGTAACTCGTTAAACCTCTTAAGATGCTCATAAGGATTATCCAAATGCTCAAAGGTAGAAGTAAACTAGTAAGAAAATTCAAACCATGTAGAGATGCATTCATCAGGGAGGCTAGAAAATAAAGAGGCGACATCACCCTGAAGTGAATTCATGAACAAAATCATGCAACTATCATTATTATTTACTCCGAGAATGGTGCAAGCATTCGAAAATGCACGAAGATGTTCAATCACTGTAATAGTTCCGTTACCATGAAAGAGAGGCAAATGGTTCTTGAATTTGTGAGGTAAAGGATTAACTGTGTGAGAGAACTTCAAGGGAGTGGGCACAAACCAAGGAGAATTGTTTAGGTCTTCTTCAAACTAAAAAAGGCCATACTTGCGAATGACCTTCCTAGGGTTAGTAGATGAAACCACGGGGTTATAACCACTAAACATACTCAGATCAGTTGAGACATTGAGGTCTAGGAAAGATAAATGTAAATTCGAAAGAATTAAAACAAAACTAGGAAAGAACCATTGAACGGTTTTTCCCCAGTATGGTCACCAAAATATGTTGATGTCAAGGAACTAGAGATTTCCCAATGCCATCATTTCAACCTCCTGTGGGGCTAGGTGGGAAGAGACAAGAATTCCACCCTAAGCTTAAAGCCTCGAGCAATATGACACATCGAACTCTAGGCTAAGTCTCCTCTGACCTACAATCCAAGCGTGGGTCCCTTTGCCTTGTAATTTTTACCTTTTAACAATATTTGATTTTTTGTGATTTATAATTTTTGTACTTTTATATATGATTTTATACTTTTGTAATAACAAAACTAAATCTTGGAAGAAATTAAACCTTTAAAGAAAAACAAACATTAAGATTAAAAATGTAAAGACTTTTGTTTTGTATTATCAAGAAGTAGCTAAAACAAAACTAAAGTGCAAGGGGAAACTAGTATTAAAAAGAATAATTACAAAAAAACCTTATTAAACAAGAAACTTATTAACTACCAAAACTATTCATAAAACAGAGTTGACATTTTAATTTTCTTTTAAGTAAAAATATGAATAAAACTAATGGAAAAAAAGAAAGTAACAGAGCTTATACCTATAATCAAAATAAATGAGGGAAGTTTATGTACATCATGTTACAATAGTAATAGATCCTTTTTTTAATGTATTTTCCTTTTTATATTTTTACTTAAGTGTTGGATTAATAGAGATAAGGAAAACTGAGAATTTAAAAAATAACAAAGAGACAATTTCACACTGTAAAAGAATTTGATCTTCATTTAAAATGCCCCCCATACAAATTATTGAATTTTCGAAATCTACAAGTCTCTTGCGTGGATTAGGGTTAGGTATATGGTCTTTAGCCACTCTAGAACAATGTTACAATAGAAATACCAAGCACGAAAATAAAAAAAGAAAACTAAGCCAGAAATGGAATGGAGGAATGATGATGAGTCACAAGGAGAAAATCTACATATCAGAAACCGATTAGCGCTGAATAAAATCGATCTTGAATACAACAAACTAATAAGAAAACTATTCACCTTATAAGAACCAGCAAGCTCATCCTCACTTTATCTTTTCGCTTCTTCGCAAGACCCCCTACTACCAACGATTCTGTCGATCCCTATTGAATATGTAAAAGAATAATGATAATTTAAAGAACATACCTCACTGCACTCCAAGCATACCTCTCACTAAATTTTCTACCAAAGTTTTTCTCCTAAAAATCTCTCTCTGAATTTTTTTCTCCCTTTGTTGTGCGCTGCCTGTTCATTTTATAATGATTGATCAGAAGTTGGAGTGGTTAGAGGTAGTTTTATTAAGTTGTTGAATGGTTCCAACAATTATGGTAGTTTTTAGATCGAAGAGCTGAAGCAGACTTGATCATAACCAATTCAAATAATCAATTTAATAAACAATACTAAACCAAATGGGTTTGGAAATCTCATTATTTGCCAGATGTCTAATTTGTATAATTATTATTCTTTTTAAAATTCTTCCAATTTCCTATGATATCTATTTGTTCTATCGAATTAAGTTCGCTACCCGAGTCTGCTTCCTCCACATTAAAAATCATTGTTATTTACTTTCAACTCCAAAATACAGGTAGATATTTTCAAGAGCAATAGAGAACTCAAATCACATGGTTCGAATCACATTATCTCTTCCTTTATTTATTTTCTGGCATTTAAGATTTTAGCTTCAATTGGTTCTTCAAAAGTAAGCCTCGCTCTATAAAAATACTCAGCATGGTTTTCAACATTCACTCTCTGTACACAAAATTATTCAACTTTCCAAGGTATGGTTGCTATCACTCGGACAAGACATTGAAATTTGTATGTTAGCTGTGAATGAGTGATGATATCCATCAATGTTGAGAACCTGCCACCCTCACAATCTGTCACTGTCATACATTCTCAAAGCTTGGAACACCATTGAGGAGAACGTGTTGATTCTGATTCAAGGCATCCTGTAGACTCCCTTTCATACCTTTCTTTTGTCTGAGAGGAAATAATAGAAACCTTACTTGTATGAGTCATAAATCCTTCCCAGATCCTTGATTCAGTCCAACAAGTCATGTTACTGAGTTTCACCCAATGTCCAATTCCAGGTAATTGCCATAGGAGTTCATCAATTTGCATCTCTTTGAATACCCTGAGAACAGTTCCTACACAAGGAAATTTACATAAGATATTCCTTGGCAGTAAAACTATTAAGGATTCCTCAAGTGGATCAACATGTACATCCATTTCTTCTTCTGGCTTCATCACAAATTATGTTGGTGGAGCATTAGTTTCGTCCCATACATAAATGATTGACACACTTTTAGATGTGGCATGTACAAAGAGAACCTTACAACATAGATCAAAATAGACTCCCTCCTGGATGGCTTTTATTGGAAAAGTGTAATCATTTGTTCCTTACGTTGGCAACAACATTGAATCCATTCTTGTGAACTTCAAACTTAACATGATGAAGACGTATAATATCACCAATAGTTTTCACACATGTAAGTTTTTCCGAGTCAGAATCAAATAGAAGCAATCGAAGCCCTGGACTATGATATGACATGTCCATAATAGTCATTGTTGAAATCATATCAGATCGTTTAGTTGGCTTTGTTTTTTCATACCCTATTACCACACCATAAATGTCAAATTTTTTATTTACAAAGGCAATGGAAGATTTTATCAGCATATTTCTTAAGAAGTGATGAGATGGTAGGGAAACAAAACACTGCTTCGAATTTTCCTACTTTTCTTCAGTAACAATTTTTTTTATTAGTAATGAAATATGGTAATTCATTCTTTAACATTAGTTGATATTTGATCCGAGGGTTAGCGAGTTTTGCGTTGTAGTAATATCCAATCCATTACAAAGCCACTCTATCTAATGCACAGGAGAAACTTCTTTTGATTAGTGTCATATGTGAGCTATAGCGCAAACATGTTTTCCATTATTAACAATCTGCATTTGATTTTTTTCCCTTTCAATTATTGTGTTTCCTCTTCCCACACTGCAATGATCTCCACTAATCTGGAAGTACTTGTAATAAAGAATTTAGAACATTGTATAACATTCCTGAAAACATACTTTTGGGCTACCATTGTAGTAGCGACTTCTGCAATGTTCGCCATGCTTCATAACACCGCAATAGTGAAGAGCGTTATACACAGTATGAAAAAAAAAAAGTATCAGGTCAAATATGGCGAAGACTTGATATGAACTTATTGCAAAGTTTCGAACCCCTCAAATAATGTTTGATTGAGAACATTCCCTTCTTTAATAAAAATGTAACCTTTTGATTGTGTAAATATTCCATCCAATGTATGATTGAATAAGGCATCCACTCCTCTTACTCTTTTTGGTGGTACCATGTGTTGCAAATTCTTTTTTAAGATATGCATAGGGATAAATTATCATGGGATGCACGGGGAAAATCGATGTACCACTTAGCTGCAACAACTAAGATATGTTGAAAACATAGAAACACACAGTATCCTCCATCGATGAGTTTGACGAACACCAAAGATGGAAGGTGATCACATGGTTTGAAGGATATTCTCTTGTTTTGGCCTAAAAATTAAGAATATTTGAAGGTAACTTAATTGGGATGATAGGCCATATAGGATTACGATTGATCGAGTCATTTGTCAAATGAGACAAATCCGACAATGTAATGTTACGAAGCCAATTTTTTCTCTTGGAACACTAGCTGACCACTGATTAACTTGTGTTTGTGTGTTTACTCGCAGGTTGATTTCGTAAGTTCAGTATTAGGGTTTATATTCAGTTATCAAGCATAGATATGAAGATATCATCCATGAAAATACAAGGTGTGACCATTACACAAGACATGGAACCAAACAACATAGATCCGACCTTTATTGATAAAATAAGAAAGAACCTGAGACAATGAGGATGCAAATTTGGAATAAAATCATATAGATACAGTAAATAAGATATGAGATGCTACAAAATTCTCTCGATAAGAAGATGCTAGCCTCCAAAGTCTGAATACAAGATGAATACCAATATAGAATAACCACGGTGAAGTCAAAACCCCCCTAGCTGATGGCACGTCCTACTGTAGAGTTTAGAAGACCCAATATTTCGGCCTAGCTGAAGGAAGTCTCCAACTGAGTCCAAAATCGGTAAAATGATATATTAGGATGATATATCCATCCTCCTAAAGTCTCAGACCGAAATTCCAAAGAACACCCCTCCAACTGCTGAAACCCTAAGTGGATATGCGCCCTCCTGAATGCTGTCAATGCCCGATAATTCGACCCTAATGAAAGATACCTCCAAATTCTCTGAAACTACCTAGAAAGATAGATCGAGACACTGCAAGTCACCAGGTGAAGTCTCAGGGTCATATCTGAAGTGTGACCCCCTCAAACTGAGTAGATATGAATCTCAAGAATGCCCTCGTCCTCTCCAAATCGTGCCATTGCTCTAGTAAATCAACCAATAGGAATAACTCTCTCCAAAGTACTAGAAGGATAGATTAGGGACCTACAAAGACAACCCAAGTGTTCAAATCTCCAAAATCCCTCTCAGACCTTTGGATAGAACTTTCCTCCAAAGAATGATGCACCCCCATGTTGGAAACCCTCAAGGGTACGACCTGCTTCTCTCCTAGATGAGTGATGGTACCTATGAATGTTTTAGAATGGTGTGGGTGGAGTATTGCATCCCCGAGACCAATATTGGAACAATATGGGTGGAATATTTCACCACCGAGTTGTTCTCTAGGGTTTGTATTCTCAAAACCCTCAAAACTGTGTGCTCAAGAGCCCAATAGAAAAATCCATAAAAATACAAGATGAATGACAGGTGCTCCCTAAGCTTTCCTTTACACCTCCTTTCTATTCTTTTGTTGAGTTTAGTTAACCCTTAGGTTCAACTCCTAACTCAACCTCAAGTGCTCTAATCCTTCAGTGAGTTACTTTTTACTTTTTCAAGTCAACTTAAAAATATAACATTGAGTTTAGCTAACTTCTCCCCATGTTTCATGAGACTATAGTCTAGTGGGGATGACTAGACTATTGAGTCTCTCCAAACCTCTTCATCAAGAGGTGTGGGACATCACAGTCTCCCCTACTAGAAATTGCTTGTCCACAATCAATTTTGAGCCTGTCTCCTGTATCACATGTTCACTCTCCCATGTAACATCCTCAATAGGCAAGTCCTTCCATTTGACTAAGTATTCCTTGATTCTCCTCATCCCGAGTTTCTTCTCCTGAACCTCCAATATCTCTTCCGGCATTAGTACCAATTTCCCCTCTTCATCTAAAGGGGGAAATACCTCAAGTGGGGTGATGTGTTGGCCAATGGCTCTCTTCAAGCATGACACATGGAAGCTATTGTGTATCCTGCTGCTCTACGGAAGCTCAATTTCATAAGCCATGACCCCTACCTTCCTGCTAATCCTGTAGGGTCCAAAGAATTGGGGTTGGAGCTTTTCTGCTCCACTTCTTTTGATAGAAGCCTGTCTGTATGGTTGGAGCCTTAAGTAGACCAATTCACCAACCTCAAAAGTGTGCTCTACCCTATGTTTGTCTACCTAGACATTTTGTTGATTCTTTTCCCTTTGTAGATGATCCTTTAATTCCCTGGGTATGTCCTGACTCTGCTACACCCAATCCTATACCATAGGAGCTCTTCTATCCCCAAAGACAATCTCTACAAAGGAGAGAGGGTCATAACTGTACAAGGCCCTGAATGGAGTCATACCAATGGACATGTGATAAGTGGTGTTGTAATGATATTCTCCCAGGTGTAGCCACCTAACCCATGCCTTCTGCTGCCCCGCGACATAATTTCTGAGGTATCCTTCTACCCACTTGTTGACTATTTCGGTCTGCCCATCAATCTGAGGGTGGTAACTGGTGCTAGGAGTCAAGGATGTACCAACCAATCTGAATAACTCTTGCCAAAAGGTGCTCTTAAATCAACTATCCCTGTTACTAACAATGGTCTTGGGTAAACCATGTAGTCTGAAGATATCCATGAAGAATAAATCTGCCACTTGTGCTACACTGAAGTCTATGGAAATGGAGAAAAAGTGTGCAAATTTAGTTAACCTATCCACCACCACAAAAATACAATCTTTCTCTTGTACCCGTGGAAATCCTATGATGAAGTCCATAGATATGCTTTCCCATTTGTGCTCTAGGACGGGTAAAGGTTGTAACAATCCTGTTGGATGGGTATGCTCATCCTTGTTTTCCTGGCAAGTAGTACACTCTTTGATGTGGCACACTACATCTTCTTTGAGTCCTTTCCATGAAAAACTTTCCCTTAACTTCATGTATGTTTTGACAATGCCTTGGTGCCCTGCCACTGGCGAATCATGACATGCTTGTAGTACCTTTTCCTTGAAGGCTGACTCAAGAACCAAGAAAATTCGGCCCTTGTAGTAGATGATGTCATCTATGACTCTGAATTTGTCATCTTGTATATGCCCATCCATCAACTGACAAGCGAAATGGTTTTTGGAGTATTCCACTAAGAGGTGGGCCTTCCAATCAATTGAAATATCAGTCATAGCATAAAATGATGGCCTTCCAGATAAAGCATCTGCAACTACGTTATTCTTCCCCTTGAAAATTTCAATGTCAAAATCATAGGCCTGTATCTTTCTCACCCACTTCTACTGCCTCTCATTCAAGTCCTTATGTTCCAAGAAGTACTTAAGGCTGTTGTGATATGATCTCACTACAAATCTTGCTCCTACCAAGTATTTCCTAAATTTGGCCAAGGCATGTATGATGGCCAACATTTATTTATCGTAGATAGTGTAAATAAGCTCAGGGCCCCTCAAATTTTGGCTCTCATATGCAAGGGGATTCCTATTCTACATAAGTATGGCTCCAATTCCCTCTCCAGAGGCATCACACTCCAATATGAAGGGTTGGCCGAAATATGGTAAGGCTAAAACTGGGTATGTGCTCATTACCTTTTTCATTTTGTCAAATGTAGACTGTGCCTTTGCACTCCATATGAAAGATCCTTTCTTTGTCAAATCGGTCAAGGGTGCACAAAGCTGTGAGAACCCCTTGACGAACCTCCTGTAATAACTGCAAATTCCAAGAAACCCCCTCAATTCTATAAGAGTCTTGGGTGTGGGCCAGTCACGTATCACTTGGATCTTCTCTTGGTGTACCTGTACCCCTTTCACTCCAATGATGTGCCCCAAGTAGAGGACCTATGTCATTCCAAATTCACATTTGGACTCCTTGGCATACAAGGATTGGTCCTCCATGATAGTCAAAATCTGTTCCATATCCTGAAGATGTTCCTCCCAAGTCTTTCTATAGATCAACAAGTCATCAAAAAACACAAGAAGGTGCTTCCTCAACTGCTTGTTGAAGACATGATTCATGCATGACTGAAATGTGGCTGGAACACTGGTCAATCCAAATGGCATCACTAGGAACTCATAATGGCCGCAACGACACATGAAGGCAATTTTGGAATGTCCTTCTCCCTCATTTTGATCTGATGATAGCCAGAGCGCAAGTCAATCTTGGTGAAGTAAACATCCCCATGGAGCTCATCCAATAGCTCATAAATCCTCAGAATGGGATACTTGTTCTTAATAGTCTTCTTGTTTAATGCCCTGAAATCAATGCACATGCGCATGGTTCCATCCTTCTTCTTGACTAGTACCACTGAAGATGAAAACGGACTGGAACTTGGTCTAATGTGACCCATGTCTAATAGTTATTTGATGGCATTCTCTATCTCATCCTTGTACTTCTTTGGGTGTCTGTAGGGAGTGGTGATAAATGGTTTGGCTCCCTCTTCCATCTCTATGATATGCTCAAACCCCCTATCTGGTGGTACTCTAGGTGGAATGGTTCCAAACACCTTGCTATGTTTGTCAATGATCCTTTGAATCTCTGGTGCATAGTGAGCCTTTCCTTCCTTGTCCACACGTACTGGAATCCTACACTCAACAACATATACAATGTCCTCTCTTTTGAAAATGACCTCCATGTGCTTTGCTGTGACCACCCTAGCTGTGTTTCCTGACATGCCCCTAAGAACTACCTTTCTCCCACTCTTCTCTGTGAACGACATCTCCATCATCTTGTAGTTGGTGGTGATTGGTCCCAACGTACTAAGACACTGAACTCCAAGGATGATGTTTGTATCGGGGAGGTCCATCACATAGAAGTTTTGTGCTAAGTCATGTCTTCCCAGTGAAATCTTCATACCTGGAATATACCTGTTACAGGGCATGGTGCTTCCTCCTGCTACCTCCACCTTGAATCCTTCAAATTCAACTGTGGGTATGTGCCTCCTTTGTAGTAATGATGAGTCAATGAAGTTGTGTGAAGCACCTCCATCAATGAGGACCAAAATATTCTGTCCCTGTAGTACCCCTCTCATCCTAAAAGTGTTGTACTTGGGGACCTCACTGATGGATGCTAGCGTAGCCTTCTCTTCTGTTGTCATGTCGTGACTTGGACCCTCCTCTTTTGCAGTTTCGGTGGTGTCTGGTTCTATGTTTTGGATGTGGCCAAAATCATCATCCTCCTCATTATCAGATGTTACCTCAATTTAATGAGCCTTTCCATGGCCCATACACTTGAGGGATGGATCCCAAGGATCTTTGCATGTATAGCATAGCTACTTTCTTCTCAGTTCTCTTCTAGTGTTCTCATCCATCCTACCTCTTCCCCTGTCAAACCCCCTTGGTTCTATTCCTCCTTGATACATGGGAGGTCTTTGATCTCTTCCTATGGTATTTATAGGTGGTCTAGGGATAAATTTAGATTTCGCTGCTGGACCTAGATCTCTAGTCCTCTATATGGCATCCTGTAAGTTGGTAGGCTTGAAATCCTTGACCCAACCCTTTAAGGGTTCCATCAACCCTTCTGTGATGAGCATCATAAGCCTTGACTGAGATACATCCTGCACCATGACTGCTAACATCTGAAACTCCTCAATATATACCTCTGGTGATCCTGTCTGCCTGATTTGGGTGAGTTCCCTGAAATATAGCTCTAGATCCCCTTGGTCAAACCTGTCAATAATCTCTGTGTAAACTCTGTGTAAGCCACTATCTGATTGTGGCCAAGTGTAGTCAACCCATGGTACCACCAATCATGAGATTTTCCATCCAAGTACATGGTGGAAAACTTGATGGCATCCATCTCTCTCATAGGGTTAAGCTGTAGGTAAGTATCAAGTTTTTGCACCCAAGCCTGTGCAGTCATTTTGGCTGAACCATCAAAATAGGGAATTTCCATCTTTGTATCCCTGCACTCTAGTGCATAGTTGTTCCTGTGGTACGACCTCTGATTTTTCCCTCTGAATTTAAGTCCAGAATACTGATCCAAGGTGATTTGTCTTTGGACTGACATGCTTAGTGAGTTATATTCCCTGACATACTGATCAAAGTTTTCCTCAAATTCATCTTGGTAGCTTGGCTGTGGATTCTCATCCACAAACGAAGGTGTTGTTCCTGAGATTACACTTAAGGCTCAAAGAGTAATGTCAAGGCATCAAGAATTTAAGGAATGTTTTAAAAGGTGATTTTTCTTCCGTTAATTATATGAGAATTAACCCTTAAATGAAATTAATAACTGAACATGACAGAGGTCGTGTTTCGTTGTCTGAGTCGAATAATAACATCAAGTGATGCTAGAGAAAATTACAAAACTGTTAAACAAAATGAGGCATCAATGACAGAGGAATCTTACCTTGTTTACAGTAGAAGAAAATATAACATGCACCCTTGAAAGGATATAAGATACAATGATCCAAGTAGCTTGCAGGTCTTGTATTTACTTACAGTGAATACCGAGGAAAAACTGCTTGCTTATCAAATAACTGATAAAATGTGATTACAATAGATGTTATACTAAATTGTAACCACTCACTCATCAAGGAGTAACATAAATAAAACTAGAGATATGGAATACAAAAGAAGCACATAACTCAAACTTCACAAAATTTGGAATCCTTGTCTGCACTTGTATTAATACTCACAAAAGGATGAGTTTTCTTAGTTACAATACGACAAGAAGTAACCTGTGTTAAGTCTTTGAAATATGTATTTATACAAAAAATGTTCTCAACCCTAAGCATTTGGAATTCTCCTTATTTCTAAAACAATAAATATTACAATATGTGAAATTTGAAATGCTTCACTTGCATCTCCCTTGTCTCTTCGCCACACTGGCAGAGACATTTCTCCTTCTTGTTCTCCAACTCATAAACAACTGGTCTCTAATCATGACCTGAGTACATGATATTCCCACATCGTCTCATTTGTTTCTAGATGTGTTGGCTTTCCCCTGCTCGACACATTGCACACATTTGCCTACGAACTGCACCACCAATCTGGAAGGCTCAGTTGTGTCATTTGCCTCAAAAGTATACAAATTATTTTCTAAGTCAGACAACCTATCTTCCATCCTCCTGTCTTTTGAATATGTAGACTATAGTTGCAGACTAGGACCGACTATCCATTTATGAATCCGGGTAATATCAATTTGTTTCAACTGCAATATTTCAGTCCGAGCCTCTTCCATGTTTGTCCTGAAATCAAGTTGATTTTTTGATATGTCAACTTGCCCTAGGAACTTAGAGACATTATCTTTTTTGAGGCCTAATGACTCTTTGTTGAGTGTTTGAAATGCTTCTTCACAAGCTTTCTTCACTTCCTTAGCTAATATTTTACTTTCAACTATGGTAGCCTCCTAGGACTTCAGTATTATCTCGCCTCTAGTTTGCTCCAAAAGAGACAAT
The DNA here is from genome assembly GCA_010110895.2 of Picea sitchensis. Taxonomy (NCBI): domain Eukaryota; kingdom Viridiplantae; phylum Streptophyta; class Pinopsida; order Pinales; family Pinaceae; genus Picea; species Picea sitchensis. The sequence goes on from SNQJ01S0015737.1 coordinate 13,032, forward strand.
ATAGAGACCATGGCTACTTCCTCTTTTGAAGATGACACAACTACCTCCTGGAAGGTAGCTCGAGCAACGATGACCTCTCTCTCCTTTAAGCAAATGTTATTTAAGGATTGGTCTACCACCCGAAAATGGTTTTGGACAACTTACACCTCAGCAAAAAGGATTTGCTGTGATGATTCTAGTTTTTCGCGCACCTCCAGTGTCTGAGATTGGAAAACTACCATATCTACAACCGTGTTTTCAGTTAGGTTTATTTTGGCCTGTAGTCGTTTTACCAACTCTCCTTGCTGACTGGCCCATTATCTACTTGCCTTTGCGTTCTTATGCATTTCGCCGAGACTGGATTTGAGCTATTGAACTTCCTGTCTGTCACATGCTCTACTCTGCTCAAAACTCTTATTCATATCACTCATGACATTCTGTTCCACAGTCTTGACTTGATTTTGCAATTGGCTCACTAGCATATCCTTCTTCTTAAATTGTTCTTTCAGGTTCCCAACTGAATACTGGTTTGTTGTTGCAAAATCTCCCAGTGAGCCTGCCACCTCTAAAGTGAAGTCTTCTCTTCTAAGGCCTGTCCATCAAATAACACCCTGCGTCTCTTGACAATTGTACCCTCTTTTTGGTGCATTTCTTGTTTTAATACAACCCTCCTTTTCTTGCTGAAGAAGAAGTCAGAAGGGGGCATCTCTTCAACTGAAATAGGTGTAAGATCTTCTATGAATACTACTTCAACGCTTAGTTTCCCTCTACTGAACTGTAAGGGTGTGATAGATTGGACAAGGCTTCCTATCTCAGTGAATGGCTGTTTCCCGACTGTGTCGGTAGATGATTTTCTTGGTGTGTATAGTGGCTTTTCTTCTCCCTTTTTTATCAAGGCCTCACTCTGAACTTTAGCTTGATCACTTGGTGGATTTGTCAATGTTGTGTCTCCTTTCTGAGTCAAAACCTCAGTCTCCTCCAAATTTTCTTAAGCATCCTGTCCACTGGAGCTCCTTGTTTCTAATCTCTGGACCTCAATTTTCTGTGCAGCTGGAGGTGTTGGGGTTTCTCCCTACAAGAATTTAGGAAGGCCATTTCTTCGGTGCCTTTGGAAATTATAGAATTCAACCATCTTATTTAGAGCCAGAGCTTGGAATCGGCTCAAAACTTCGCGATAGGATCTTTCTCCTCGGAATATATCATCCTGGGGAGAGTCTTCATGCTCGTATATTTTCAAATTGTAAAGGGCCATGTTATTTCCTACGATCTTCTGAGGATTGTGTTTCTTGAATTCTATATTGACAAGTTTGATTTCCTCCAGGGATGCAGCCTCTACTTTCGAATGGCCGAAATATAACAACAAAAACATGCCAATATGCAAGGGAAAAGTGGGCCATACCTTTTTCTACACTGCCTTCAGTTCCTTGCTGATTCCCCCAAGCACAGTCTGATGCGCTACTTCACGACAAACCAATCGATCTAGTAGAAACTTTGGCAAGGCATGTGGATGAAACAAACAAACAAAAACCCTAATATAAGAAAAATGCTCTTCAATATACTAATCCACTATCTTCCCCAGATTGGTCACTATTTTGTCAGAAATCCTGGGAGGTGGGCACCCATATATGGCAACATGCATCAACACCACCACATAATTACATATTTCATAGAATAAATCTTTCTCTTTATCTTCCCATAGCTTCGAATGATAAATATGTATTGGTTCGACACTGGTCAGAGTCCAGCTCCAGCCCATCAAAGGAAAAGGTGTCATAAAACAAATGACATCCATAAGGTATGCCGACATGTAAAACATGGCAGGTCATCCTTTGGATTTCAACGTCTAATATTCGGTGATATCTTTGGCCAAACTGTCTGATAATATCTTGGCCCAATTGAATGAAAAACCCTCTACAACTTCGTGCATTATTGATACCCATGATAATAGTAAGTCGACAAAGTTTTCCCTCCCGAAAAGTCTACAGAGAATCATGGCCACATACAACATATGAGAGTCTAATGATGTAGTGGCGTATATGCCAAGAGTGTCTGCTATGAATTTCTAAGGGCGTGCCCACCAATATTTGATCAAGTCAGGGTAATTCTTTACACCTTCTGGGCACTCTTCTTTATCGAATTCCTTTAAGAAAGTGGTATTATAACTGTGTTTGAATGCTGGGGACAATTTGTACATCACCTGCATATGTTTTGGGCGAAAATATCTAACAACAACTTTTTGTGAATTTTAGATGGTCTTGGTCACGACGTCAATGTTCTCTAGGGCCCAACCTATCATGTCGTTATACAGCATGAGCCTTGGTCGCGTGGCTATCTTATGTAGCTCTAATTGAGATATGTATTTGAGCTTCATTGCTTGAGTTTCGATCCCCTCATTATCTGATTCTTCTGGACAATTGTCCATTTCATATTGTAGGATATCACATAATTGCGTCTAGGTTTTTATGGTCTCCACAACTCTCGACGATGTGTCTGAAAGGAAATATGTGTTTTGGCTCGAGCTCTCACCAATCCCTTTAACCATTTTTCTCGGAGCCATGATAGTAGTAAACTCAACATTGTGTTACCTGTCACAAAAAATGCACAAAACTTATTATCTCGCTAAGCTTGCCCTGTGAAAAACATGAATGGAATTCAGAATGAAATATCTTCTTCACCTTAAGTGCATCAATTTGCGTAAACCTTCACTGCCAATATGTTTACTTCCCTTAATGAAAAGATTTGGGTGATGATCTGAGATCTTATTTGAAATCATTTTCCCTAGATCGACTATTAATGCCATTAATGGCTGATGGTTCATGATCTAGAAAAGCATAGACGAAAATTTGAATTTATCCGAACGATGATTAAACAAAATCTTAACATGAGATAAATGATGTTTAGCTTGTTAATTAATCATGTTTAAACTTAACTCTTTTCGGACCTTCGGGCCTCGGGGTATCTGCTAACAACTTGATATATGATTTCCGATGCTCAAAACTACAAAGTGATTAATTACTCGTTAATTGTCTTTAATATTTAATTAACTCTGTTTAATGCTTAAGACATTTCGAGAGTTTGTGTTTCGTGAATTTAGAATGCGATGGATGGTGAATACCCGAATTCCAAGTGTGCAAAGCTATTAATTACCTTTAATTGAGATTAGTTTAATTAACCAAGGTTTAATATTTCAGGACTTCACGTTTCGTAGATTTACAAGTTAGATATTCTGTCATTTTCCTGAAGGGTTTCTTCTTGCAGTGGTGCATTAAAGGTTAGGGAGGTATACGTGTTTATGGCGACTAGGATCAAACACTTTTCGCGTGTCGGGACTTCGAAGGCGAGGCATGTTAAAACGCATGAAGTATGAAACTCTGAAACTCAAAACTCTGAAGTATTCTTTAGTGATTTTACTCTTTAAAGAGTAGGCGACTCCATAAACTCTAAGAGATTAGGATCGTTTGATTGAATGGAAGACTTGATCAACTGTGAGAATCACACACGTTGTTGTTATTTAAACGAGAATGAAATCTATTTAAAGTCTAAAGTTTAGAAATATATATGTGTTCCCACATAGGCTCCATCTAGGGATCGTGTCTCCCTATGAGACATCGAAGAACAGTAGACCAAGTGTCTTTATTGGGTTAATGGAGTCATTATTTAATTTATGTGAAACACATTCGAAAAATGATCATTCTGAGAAAAGAGTTTCAATCGAAATTAGAAAACCTTCAAAACACATCAAATCATTGACCTTCAGTTTGACTAATTGAAATTCCTCTTTCTTAAAGCTGTATTCAGATTTGCTTAACATAATCAAAGTAACTTTAGCTGAAATATCAAGTTTTGATCGATTTCGTTCACATCAAGGTTAAGTGTATGTAACATAATTTCTTAGGAAGATCCCTCGTTGGTTCAGAATGTAAATATTACTGAAAAAAATTAGATGTCAGAGTATATCATGTAGTTTCGTATGACAACCATATAGATATAATAAACATTGCTTCACTTCCAGCAAGCCTGTTTAGTAACCCGGTGAAGTTATCTATTTTTCCCATTGAATTTCCTTTAACCACTTCAATTTAGCAATTTTTCATTTAAATGTTGAGATGAGGGCAATCATTTAAAGAATTTCCTTTCATCCTCTCTTTTTGGACAAAATGGGAGCAACTGATTTTTTGAATTTCTTTTCACCATTTGCCTTGGACTGGATGGGGGAAATCATTTCATGAATTTCCTTTCACCATCCGTCTTATATTTTAATCCATGAAGTGGGGGCAATCAATCATTATATAACATACAAGGGGTGATATCTGTTTAAGATATTCAAGGAAAGGTCTGTCATAATTTTTAGTATACTCTTAAACTAATTTTCTTTCAATCTTCAATACATCTTCACCTCTTGAGAAGATTTTACAGGGGATTTTAAATTTTAGGGATCAACCTTGAGCGGACTAGTCAGTTTATAACTAGATAAGAGAGCTAAAGTTATTAGGATTATCTTTGACACACTTTCTTTTAGTTAATTTGAAAGGGATGTACAAATTTTCGCCTAACATTATTGAAGACATGTTTATGAGTTTTCAAAGTTAAGGTGAAATCCTTTCTCTTTATGACGACCAGGAAGGGGTATTGAGAATCATAGGAAAATAAAGCTCCTAGGATGGGCAGAATAAAATAGAAAAAGTTTTGTTGCGAACGAGGTTAATCTCACACAAGCTTATTCATTGATTCTTGTATTTTCTTTAAGGTCTTTTTATTTTTTTATTTTAATTTTATCCAAACTTAGAGGAAACTTTTAGGATTAGGCTGTAATTCTTATATTCCTCTGGTTGTTGATCATGTGATAGTATTTGTATGGATGAGACTTCTTTTATACTTAGTGATATCCCCTTAAAATTTAACTTGGGTCAGTAGGGCAGAATCTCATACCTCAGATTCTCTTTATATTTTCAACCAAGTAAACTATTTATTTATCACCTGTTTTGAGAGAAAGCTAATGTCCTGAAAAGTGAGCATTGGCTTCAGATACATCCTTATCTGTCAAATATCAGCAAGTATTCTGCATAAAAATAAACATGAGAAATGTCATAAACTTCTGAAAAAGAAATGGTAGGTATTACTTGTTTTTTCATATTTCTGTTTTTTATAAAATCAACGAACCTGACTGTATTTACAGTGAAAGTAAAAACTTACCAAAGAAATGGAAAATTGCAAATTAAAACACAAAAATCAAACCGGTATGTACAATGAGAGTTTGAAAATTGATTATTGCATGAAGTGCTTGAGGTAACACCCGTTGATAGGGGTGTTAGGGATTTTCCCATTGAGGTTTTCTAATAAGAATGAGTTCTTTCCCTTGGAAGCCACGATCTTGAAGGGCCCACACTAGATGTGATCGAACTTACCATGACTTCTAGAATCTTATTTCCTAGCGTTCCACTTTAATACTAGGTCATCAGGAAGGAATTCCCTATCTTTGGCTTTTTTATCAAACAAAGATTTCATGTTGTCTTGATATTTCTGAAGTTTCTCATCCACTTCATCTCTGTTTTGCTGTACCTCAATTAACTGGTTTATTCTTCTGGTAACATCGTCAGGCTCCTCCTTCGAGTCTTGCCAAAGCTTCATTACAGGAAGAGCGAGATTTATGGGGAGGAATACATCGGTACCATACACCATTTGGAAAGGATACATTCTGATTGATTTCTTAGTGCTGATTCGATTTTCCCACAAAGCGTATTTCAAGTGAACATGCCAGGATTTCTTATTCTCAGTCAACACCTTTTTAATTGTAGTGATCAAGCTCTTATTTGATGATTCAACTAATTCGTTTCCTTGAAGATATTAGGCCATGGAATTTCCTAGTACAATATTGTACTTCTAATAAAAACTGACCATCTCCATGGATTTGAAGGCTTGGGAATTATCAATAACTATCTTTCTAGGACAACCAAATCTAGATAAAATGTTTTCTTCTAAGAAATTGATCACTACTGAGTCTGTAGCATTTTGTGTCGGAATGGCTTCTACCCATTTAGTGAAATAGTATTTGGCCGTTAAGATCCATTTATGCTGTGCACTTGAATGCGAATGGATTTCTCTGATGAAATCGAGACCCCATTGTTGAAACAAAGCTTCTGTTTTGATCGAAATCAAGGGTAGTGCGAGAAGCCTTTTTTTGCCTGAGAATAATTGACAAGAGTTACAAACTCTGACTTTAGTATTCACGTCCGTAAATAACTTCAACCAATAATACCCAGCTCTCAGGATTTTATAGGTCGTTTCCCTCCAAGCATGGTGTCCTCCACACACCCCTTCATGAAACTCGTTTATAACGTTTTCTATTTCAGATTCTATTAGGCATATTAGTAAAAATTCTAGGGGATCCTTCCAATACAATTGGCTGTCAATGATGCAATATTTTACTGCATGCAAATTTAATGTTCTCGCTTTAGAAGGAGTCATATCACTTGGGCACCGACGATTTAGGAGATATGAAACTATGTCGCTATACCAAGCTGAGGAGGAGAATTTTTCTTGAATCTGAGTTTCAGGAGTCTCCACATCAAATTATTCTATGTCTGGAAGTTCTCTGTAAGCTTGCAGATGATTTATTCCGAGTGCTATCAAATTCGATTAAGCTAATAGCTTAGCCAAGCCTTGACCTTTGACGAGCTTAGTCATTTTTACCTCAAGATCAAATTCCTGAATATTGGCTAGCCATCGACCCCTCCTTCCGTCACTGTCTGGTTGCACTAATATGTCTTTAACATAGCTGGTTGGTACGTAGGCCATTACCTTGGAATGCAACACATAAGTTCTAAAATCTTTGAGGGATTTCACCATAGCATATGTCTGTTTTTCTAGTATGTCATATTTAAACTTGACATCTCTGAGGATTTTAATAAAAAATTATATTGGTTGCTCAAAACCTTCATCATTCTTCTGTAAGAGCACGACTGCGATAGTGTGTTCAGATGCAAATGAAAATATCAAGAACTTCTTCATGTAGTTCGGACTGGCTAGCGCTGGTGCTTCTCCTATTGCTTTCTTTATGTGTTCGAAATATGCTTTAGCCTCAGTCGTCCATTTGACCGCGTTCTCATTTTTTAGCATATCTGTAATCAGTTTAACAATTTCAGTGAAATTTGGAATGAATCTTCTTAAAAAATGTATTTTTCCTAAAAAAGACCGAATTTCCTTTCTGTTTCTAGGAATATTTATTGTATCTATGGCTTCAACCCTTTTAGGATAAATTTTGATTCCTTCCTTAGATACTATATGAACCAAGAGTTTACCTTCCTGCATTGCAAAATGAGATTTCTTGGGATTTAGGGACAAACCAAATTTCTGAAATTTCTTGAATGTCTGTTTGAGGTGTACCAAGTGATCTACGTTAGAGTTAGAAAAAACAATTAAATCATCAATATAGATAACTACAAACTTAACTCTTTCGTCGACAAAGGATATGCCCATCGCTCATTGAAAAGTGCCCCCTGCGTTCATCAGAACAAATGGATTTTTTTCATACATGAAAATACCCCATGGAGTGGTAAATGCAATTTTCTCTTTGTCGTCTTCGTGGAGCACAATTTGATTGTAACCTGAGAAGCCATCAATCATAGACATTCGGTTAGCCTCAACCAATTTTTCCAGAACGTGATCCATTTTAGGAAGCATATAATTGTCTTTAAGAGATGATCTATTTAGGTTCATGAAATCCACGTAGAGTCTGATTTCGTCGTTCTTTTTTCTAACTGGAACTAAATTAGCTACCCACTCGGAATATCTGAGTGGAATAATAATTTTTTCATCTAGGAGAGTTTTTACCTCTCTTTCTATTACAGGCAAGAGTATCGGGTTTATCTGTCTGAGCTTTTTCCTAAAAGGTTTGATGCTCGATTTCAAAGGGATTTTATGCTCGATAATAGTGGTATCATAATTCTTCAGTTCGTCGTAAGACCAGGTGAATACATCTTTGTATTGTTTGAGTAATTCAACATATTTACTTTTCATTTTGGGTGGAAGGTATTTAGAAATTTTGACCAGTTTGGGGTTTTTCTTAGTGCCCATGTCACAATCTTCAACCTCTTCGGGCTGAGGTTGCAAGGTACAATTCAGAGGTATATCATCCTTATCAAATAATATCTCTAACAAAATTAGACCCTTATGAATTTGATTTTTTTTTAACACCAACATGCGGTGGTTAGAGATCTTATCTTGGAACTTCTGAGGATCTTCGTCTTCTTGCATGATCCAACTAGGGTCATTTTGATTTTCCTGGTCGATGTGTGTTTCGGAAAATTCATCCACCATTTCTAGAATCCGCTTGATATGTTCATCGTCTTCAAAAACCTGGCAGTGTTGGACATTATTTGGTATTGAAGGCCTGTGCCTCATTTCTATGTGGTATTTTAGCTTCAATACTGTAGGTGGCATAAAAGTAGCAGTCGTTTTTTCTAGGGAGTCAGCTTGTTGATTTTCTTCCCTGGGAATATGATGAATATTGAACGATGAGAACAAGTTTTCGATCAAATCCCAGGCACAGTTCCTGTATGACCTTAGCCTTGGATGATTGGATTTATACTGTTGCCTTATCTATTTTACCATTAATTCTGCATCATCGTAAACTATTAGATTTTCAATTTTCAACTTCCGGGCAACCTCCAATCCTAATATCAGAGCTTCATATTCACATACATTATTGGTATAGTCAATGTACCACTATAACCTGTATGAGAAAGGAATTATGAATTCAACTCCGAGTGCCACAAAAAGCACTCCAGCTCCGGCTCCTTCCCAAGACAAAGCACCGTCAAAAAACATTTTCCAGACCCCTATGCTATTTACATTTTTGTTTGTTTTTTCGATTTTTTTGTTTTCTTTTTTCTGGATCATTTTCTTCTGTACATTAATCAAAACCATCATCAATGGATAATATACAATTTCCTAAATCTTGATCTGTGACATAAACCAGATAAATATTTGGGTTTTGTGGGTCACTTACGGTATATGCCAATCTTGTCTCTCTTTATAGATGGGTGAACTTTCCACCGAAGATCGGGATTGTAGCATACACCATGTCTAATTGAATCGATCCTCCAAGTTTGGCACCCCAAGACCTAGATAACAAAATGCCATATTTCGCAGGAACATCATCAACGACTACATCCATGAGAATACTCTTCACATGGATTTGTGCAAGATTAACCACCAAATATTTTATCATACCAAGACATTTAACCTTTCTTGAATCAAAATAATATAGATCTCGGTATGGTCTGGTAACCTCGAGGCCCAGTTTTTCCATAATAACTTTGGGCATTAAGTTATGGGAGGCTCCATAATCCAACATACATTTATGGAGTAGGTGATCATGCACAGTTAATGTAATATAAAAAGGAGCAACAAGATCTTTAGCATTTTTGATATGCAGACCAAACATTATAGTAGGTCTATCATCTTCTAAATTAATAGTATCCGCATGACTTTCAGTATCTGAGAAATTTATCGTTTTGGAAATTTGTTTTCTATACATCATATTTTTTGCTAATTCAACCAGGGGCACATGGATTTTGATTTAATTAATTTCATTTTCCAGATTGAAACTTCCAATTGTCTTTTCGGCTTCTCTGGTTAGGATCTCTGTTTCTCTTTTTTCTTGTCTATTGGTTTGCGTTGCTTTAGTTTCGGCTGTCTTTGTTTTGGCAGCTTGCGTTTTAGCTATCTTTGTATTGGCAGCTTGTGTTTTAGCTGTCTTTGTCTTGACAACTTGTGTTTCAGCTGTTGTTTGAGCTGCCTCATTTGTTTTATTTCTCGACAAGATCTTCCTTGGTGGGGTAGTTGTAGAATTTTTATCTCTAGGCCTTAAATTATACTTTTGTTGAATCTCGACCATTATAGAGTCTATGATTCTTTGATAATCATATTCTCCCATATTATTTATACTTACCTTGTTTCCAAACAATGTTTCGTGATCTAAAGACCTCTCGTAATGTTGTCTGGTTAGGTGAGGTTCTTGATCGTTATCACTAAGGTTGTCAATATCTTCATCTAACCCCTCAAAGTCTTGTACATCATCGCTTTGCATAAAGTTTTCTGTTTTAAAAGGAGATTTGATTTTATGATCTTCGTTTTTTACTGGTCTCTGCTAGACCGGGGGATTGGGATTCCTTTTGAAATATCTCCTAGCAAAAGGATCAGGTTTAGCCTGGTCTAATTCCATTCTGGAGATTTTGTTTGACAATTCTTTAATTATTTTAGCCATGTCATCCATTTTGTCCTCTGCGGACTTCCCAGATCTGAAAGTTCCAACTTGTTCCCTAAAGAGTTTGGTTTCTTTGGTTCTCGTTTCGACCTTCTCTTTCAGTTTACCTGATGCCATCATGTTCGATTCAATTTCTATGGCGTCGTCTTGCATTATGGTGAGATCAATCGATCTCCTCTCTCTCAAAATCAAGGCAAATTCGGGCTCGAAAGCCCCTGTGAAAGTCACTTTAGCTGTGGGCTAAGAAGGTTTGAACTCTTCTGGGATTTTATGATAGAGTTTATTAAACATTTGGGTGAATTCTAGGACTGACTCGAAATTATTCTTCCTCAAAGCCCCAAATTTTGTCATATAGTATAAATGATCTTTCTTCTCTCCCCACTGCCTTAACAAGGCGTTTTCTAGTGCGTCATAAGATGTTATAGAACCTACCTGAAGCCCTAGAAACCAAAGTCTTACCTGATCTTCAGTAACAAAAGTATTGAATAAACATCCTCATGCTCAATGCCGAGGATATCAACGAATTGGTCAAAAAATTTGATGTGCTTTGCGGCAATTAAATCTCCTTCTCCCATGAATTTTGGTAAGTTCTTCATATATTTTCTGGTAAATCATGAAGGACAGGGGGAAGGAGTAAAGGATCATGTCTAGCCGCCATTTTGGAAAAAATACTAGGGGTAGAGGTGGTGGTCCTTGACCGCCTCTGGTGCCACCTCCTCCTCTAGCACCGCCTCCGGTGCCACCTCCTCCCACAATAGCCATTTGATGTCAAGGGGATGAACTTTGGGAGTTAAAGAGAGGGTTTTCTTAAACTACTAGGGAACTTTCTAGTGCCTCGGGATGAAGTGAAAGAGTTTCTGGAAACTGACCGTTAGGAGACAAAAAGTATGAAAAGGGGGGAAAAGGGAAATGAGGGATGGGTTCTTCAGATTTATAGGATATATAAATAAGAGAACCAACATGAGTTGAATTAGGATAAGAGATATAGTCCTCAGAATTTTCGGGAGCTAAAACCTTTACTTCAGGGACCAACAAAATATCAATAAAAGCGGGTATCGAAAGGGATATTTTACCTTTACTAGTCAAGGGGTAAGTCGAATCGACCTCATCTTTAATCTCAGGTAGAACCAACTTGGGGTTTAAGGTTTCAGCTGCAAGCTTCTCAGTTGATGTATCTCTGAAGTGGATTTGCGTATAACCTTTTTGCGAGGTCGATTGTTCAAGTGGAACCTTAGCATTAGTTTGCACAATTTTGGGTTGGCAAACCTTACTTGTGGATGCAACAGTCTGCTTGAGGTATCCCCTTGGTTTTAATAAAATTTCAAGATCGAATACATGTGTAGTCTGTTGATCGTCTGTGTTCTTCCTGGTATTCTTTCTACCGAATGCCAGTTTATCTATAGTGGAGTCGCCAAGTGAAAGATAAAATTTATCCTTATAAATGTATTCAATCTTTGTTCACTATCAAAGAGAGAAACTTACCATGTCGTTCTCCCAGGGAAAAATAACTTCGTTTCTACGTCCTCGACAACGACGCCAAAAATATGTTGTTCTTGAGATTACACTTAAGGCTCGAAGAGTAATGTCAAGGCATCAAGAATTTAAGGAATGTTTTAAAAGGTTCTTTTAATTTCATTAATTATATGAGAATTAACCCTTAAATGAAATTAATAACTAAACAGGACAGAGGCCGTGTTTCGTCGTCTGAGTCTAGTAATAACATCAAGTGAATTGAGATTAAATTACAAAAATGTTAAACAAAATGAGGCATCAATGACAGATGAATCTTACCTTGTTTACAGTAGAAGAAAATATAGAATGCACCCTTGAAAGGATATATGATACAATGATCCAAGTAGCTTGTAGGTATTGCATTTACTTACAGTGAATACAGAGGAAAAATTGTTTGCTTATCAAATAACTGATAAAATGTGATTACAATAGATGTTATACGAAATTGTAACCACTCACTCATCAAGGAGTAACATAAAGAAAACTAGAGATATGGAATACAAAAGAAGCACATAACTCAAACTACACAAAATTTGGAATCCCTGTCTGCACTTGTATTAATACTCACAAAAGGATGAGTTTTCTTAGTTACAATATGAAAAGAAGCAGCATGTGTTAAGCCTTTGAAATATGTATTTATACAAAAAATGTTCTCAACCCTAATCAGTTGGATTTCTCCTTATTTCTAAAACAATAAATATTACAATATGTGAAATTTGAAACACTTCACTTGCATCTCCTCTGTCTCTTCGCCACACTGATAGGGACGTTTCTCCTTCTTGTTCTCCAACTTAGAAAAAACTAGCCTCTAATCATGATATGAGTACATGATATGCCCACATCGTCTCATTGTTTCCATACGTGTTGGCTTTCCCCTACTCGACACATTGCACACATTTGCCTACGATCTGCACCACCAATCTGGAAGGCTCAATTGTGTCATTTGCATCAAAAGTATACAACTTATTTTCTAAGTGAGGCAACCTATATTCCATCCTCCTGTCTTCTGAATATGTAGACTGTAGTTGCAGACTAGGACCAACTATCCATTTATGAATCTGGGTAATATCAATTTGTTTCAACTACAAGATTTCGGTCCGAGCCTCTTCCATGTTTGTCCTGAAATCAAGTTGATTTTTTTCTATGTCAACTTGCCCCAGGACCTCAGATATATTATCTTTTTCGATGCCTAATGACTCTTTGTCGAGTGAATGAAATGATTCTTCACAAGCTTTCTTCACTTCCTTAGCTAATCTTTTAATTTAAGCTATGTTAGCCTCCCAGGTCTTCAATATTATATCGCCTCTAGTTTGCTTCGAAAGAGACAATATAGAGACCATGGCTACTTCCTCTTTTGATGATGACACAATTTCCTCCTCGAAGGTAGCTCGAGCAATGATGGCCTCTCTCTCCTTTAAGAAAATGTTATTTAAGAATTGGTCTACCACCCGAAAATGGTTTTGGACAGCTTCCACCTTAGCAAAAAGGCTTTGCTGTGCTGATTCTAGTTTTTCACGCAACTCTAGTGCCTGAGATTGGAAAAATGCCATATCTACAACCGTGTTTTCAGTTAGGTTTATTTTGGCTTGTAGTCGTTTTACAAACTCTCCTTGCTGACTGGCCCATTCTCTACTTGCTTGTGTGTTCTTATGCATTTCGTCGAGACTGGATTTGAGCTGTTGAATTTCCTGTATCTCACAGGATCTACTCTGCTCAAAACTCTTATTCATATCACTCCTGACATTCTGTTCCATAGTATTGACTTGATTTTGCAATTGGCTCACCAACAGATCCTTCTGCTTCAATTGTTCTTTTAGGTTCCCAACTGAATACTGGTTTGCTATTGCAAAATCTCCCAACGATCATGCCACCTCTGAAGCGAAGTCTGCCTCTTCTAAGGCCTTCCCATCAAATAACACCTCGTGTCTCTTGACAATTGCACCCTCTTTTTGGTGCGTTTCTTGTTTTACCACAACCCTCCTTTTCTTGCTGAAGAAGAAGTCAGAAGGGGGCATCTCTTCAACTGAAATAGGTGTAATATATTCTATGAATACTAATTTGGCACTCGGGTTCCCTCTACTAAACTGTAAGGGTGTGATAGATTGGACATGGCTGCCTATCTCGGTGGATGGTTGTTTCCCGACTATTTCGGTAGCCGATTTTCCTGGTGTGGACAATGGCTTTTCTTCTCCCATTTTTATCAAGGCCTCACTATGAGCTTTAGCTTGATCACTTGGTGGATTTGTCAATGTGGTGTCTCCTTTATGAGTCAAAACCTCAGTCTCCTCCAATTTTTCTTGAGCATCCGGTCCAATGGAGCTCCTTGTTTCTAAGCTCTGGACCTCGATTTTCTGTGTAGCTGGAGGTGTTGGGGTTTCTCCCTGCAATACTTTAGGAAGGCCATTTCTTCGGTGCCTTCGGAAATTATATAATTTGACCATCTTATCTGGAGCTAGAGCTTGGACTTAGCTCAAAACTTCTCGATAGGATCTTGCTCCTCGGAATATATCATCCCGGGGAGAATCTTCATGCTCGTATATTTTCAAATTGTAAAGGGCCATGTGATTTCCTACGATCTTATGAGGATCGTGTTTCTTGAATTCTATATTGACAAGTTTGAATTCCTCGAGGGATGCAGCCTGTACTTTCGAATGGCCGAAATCTAACAGCGAAAACATGCCAATCTGCAAGGGAAAAGTGGGCCATACCTTTTTCTTTACTGCCTTCAATTCCTTGATGATTCCCCTAAGCACAGTTTGATGCGCTAATTCACGACACATCAATCAGTCTGGTAGAAACTTTGGAAAGGTATGTGGAGGAACCGAGCAACAAAAAACCATGATATAAGAAAAATTCTCTTCAATATACCAATCCACTATCTTCCCCAGATTGGTCACTATTTTGTCAGAAATCCTGGGAGGTGGGCACCCATATATAGAAACATGCATCGACACCACCACATAATTATAGATTTCATAGAAGAAATCTTCCGCTTTATCTTCCCATAGCTTCGATTGATAAATATGTATTGGTTCAACACTGGTCGGAGTCCATCTCCAGCCAATCAAAGGAAAATGTGTCATAAAAAAAACGGAATCCATAAGGTATGCCGACATGTAAAACATGGCAGGTCGTCCTTTGGCTTTCAATGCTTACAAATTGCTCTTGATAAGAGGATGCTAGCCTCCAAAGGATGAATACAATATGAAGACCAATATAGAAGAACCGGGGTGAAGTCCAAACCCCCTTGGCTGATGGCACGTCTTACTGCAGAGCTTAGAAAACCCAATATTTTGGCCTAGCTAAAGGAAGTCTCCAACTGATTCCAAACTTGGTAGAATGATAGATTAGGATTAGATCCCTCCTCTTGAAGTATCATACAAAATTCCAAAGAATACCCCTCCAATTGCTGAAACCCTAAGTGGAGCTGAGCCCTCATGAATGCTGTCAATGCCCGATAATTCGGACCTGATGAAAGAGACTTCCAAATGCTCTGAAAATCCCTAGAAAGATAGATCGAGACACTGCAAGTCACCAGGTGAAGTCTCAGAGTCAGATCTGAAGTGTAGCCCCCTCAAACTGAGTAGATCTGAATCTCAAGAATGCCCTACTCCTCTCCAAATTGTGCCAATGCTCTAGTAAATCAAATGATAGGAAAAAATCTCTCTAAAATCACTAGAAGATTAGATCAGGGATCTGGAAAGACAATACAAGTGCTCAAATCTCCAAAATCCCTTTTAGACCTTTGGATCAAACTTTCCCCCAAAGAATGATGCGCCCCCCTACTGGAAACCCTCAAGGGTATGAACTGTTGCTCTCCTAGATGAGTGATGGTACTTGTGAATTCTGTAGAATGGTGTGGGTGGATTATTGCATCCTCGAGACCAAGCTTAGAACAAGATGGGTGGAATCTTTCACCACCGAGTTGTTCTCTAGGGTTTGTCTTCTCAAAACCCTCAAAACTATGTGCTCAAGAACCCAATAGCAAAATGCATAATAATCCAAGATGAATGAGAGGTGCGCCCTAGGATTTCCTTTATACCTCCTTTCTATTCTTCTATTGAGTTAAGTTAACCCTTAGGTTCAACTCCTAATTCAACCTCAAGCGCTCTAATCCTTCAATGAGTTAACTTTTTACTTTTTCAAGTCAACTTCAAAATATAACATTGAGTTTAGCTGACTTCTCCCCATGCTACATGAGACTATAGTCTAGTCAGGATGACTAGACTATAGTCTAGTCAGGATGACTAGACTACTGAGTCTCTCCAAATCTCTTCATCAAGAGGTGGGGGACATCACAGACAAGTTCAAGGTTGCTAAAAATGGAAACTGGGTAGACGTAATGGAATTAGGATTTCCAAATGAAAAACCTAGCATCCTATTGTATGACATGTTATGACTCATATGACTACCCCTTGGGGCATTTTTTCCACCAGTAACATGGCTTGTATTTGTTTGATGGCTAACATTCAAATGGAAATTCTAGCCAAAAGGAAAACCCACATTATGTATTTTTTTACAACCTATAGGGATAGAATAATGTGTCTTAAATCTAGATCCATAGATGTTCCCACCTCTAAAGGAGAAGCCAGAACCAGGCACATGAGATCCCCTCATTGATAGACTGACACTAGGAAAATCATGGGAAGGAATACTTGTGTTGACTGAATGAATCCTAAAAGGAGGACTATTTCTATTTTGAGAAACACTAACAAAAGAACTATTTTCACTAGTAGGAATAGTGATGGGGACACTAGTGCCCCTAGTCAAGACACTATGAGTAGTGGGGTTATCCCCCACTACACTAAATGAACCAATAATTATTTTATTTTCATCTTAAACTGAGAACCATGTAAAAAAGTTAAGGCATCCCTTTGCAAAACTTCACCCATATGAATAAGCAAAGATCACAGGGACTAGTAAAGGGAGGATTAAAATTAGTCGAAGGAGCATTTTCTATGACTTCAACCTCTAGAATATTGAATTCTTCTTGAATAGGAGGAAGGTGAACCTCTCATGTTATTGTAATGTGCAAGTTAAGACCTCGTAAAACATCTTCATTCGTCAAGATGTAGTTGGACCTCGATTAGTCAGACTACTCCCTAATAGGATTGTTCAGAACACCATGTGTCTCATTCTCTAACTCATTGTGAGGATTGTCAGGAATATTTATCAACCTCCTCAATGTAGGTGGTTTCATGATTTCATGAGGAGCACCCCCAATCCACTTGGATTTATGTGGTGTTGAGTCAGCTACTTTGAATTTTAAGATTTGATAATTTTTTTTACAAGAAACCAAAAAAAAATCAACCCTAGGGCCAAATAGACATAATCACTAAAGAGCAATCCCTAAAAAGTTTAAAATAAATCAACAAGAAAACTCACTCCTCCAAAAATCCAACTAGGGGGTTTTAGGTTTTGCATTGAATTAATGAAGAGCTAAAGAGAGAGCCTTTCAAAAATTAGCCTAGGATGATGAGGGCCCGGGTCCAACTAGAGAAGGTGTGAGGACAAATTATAGTAACCTTTTTATAGTGTTTGTCATTCTTGTTCCTTTGTTATTGATCATCTTCCACTTCAGAATTCGATGATGCTCTTTGAGGTTGTTGGGCCCTCCTTTTAAGAGTTTTGGTTATTTCCTTATTGGATCTTTTTGTTTCAACTCTAAAGCCTTTACAACATTGTTGTTTTTCTCTAGTTTGGAGAGGGATTTTTTCCTATAAGTTATCTCCTTTTCTCCACTTATGAAAATCTATTTTGTAATAAAGTAACTTAACAAGCCTGGTTGCCCATACTCATTTTTTGGTCTTCCTTTGTTTACCCCTGCACCCTGCATACTCATTTTTTGGTCTTCCTTTGTTTACCCCCTGCACCCTGCATTTTACTTAAGGGAGATGTTAGTGTTGGTAAACTATTGTTAAACTTACATCTCTTGTATTTGAGATAACATATCTAATAAATCTTATAGAATTTTACGCAGAATTCCCATACCAAAGATGTTATGTTCTTAACATATAAGATCACAACGTATTATATTTGGCATCTACCTTCTTCACAAATCTACATAAAGCATACACTAATTCTCATAAATTTCCTCCATGTTCTAGTCGAGAGTTCATGAGCATTTTCCTATAGATCTATTCGCATTAAAAATAGTGTTTCGAGAGCCATCACATACTGGGTGAAAGCTCCGTCTGAAATAACGGAGGGGTAGTGTGTCACGTTTGAGTCTAGAGGTTCTTTGTGCAGAAGCACATATGCTCTGTGAAATATCTTTGAATGAACGAGACGACTTCAAAATTGCAGAAGTAGTGAAGTAGTGTGTGATAGATTCTCATTGAGACAACTATAATGATGGAGACATTAAATCCCTTGAGACATTCAAGTCCATACAAATCTTTTCGGTAAACTTTCACATCATATCAATGTAACCAAAAAGGAGAATGTAATATTGAACGTCATTTTCCATATTACAAATCACGAGGGGTTAGGATGGAATTTGATGGGAAAATTATTTGTCATTGTAGTACAGTGATAACTATTAAAACATCATTTTTCACATCACAAATTAAGAGGGACCAAAGATGGATTTTGATGAACAAACTATTTGTCACTATTTATTATGATATGAATCAAGACCGGTTGGAATGAAATTTGATGAGCAAATTATTTGTCATTGTAGTACAGTGACAACTATTAAAATGTCATTTTCCATATCACAAATCAGTAGGGACCAAAGATGGAATTTGATGAACAAACTATTTGTCGTTATTTGTCAAAGGACAATTTGTGTGTCAAGCAAAGTTAAAAAAATTTCAAAATCAAATCATTAATATTCTTCCTTAAAACTGTGTAAATTATCAAAGCTATCATTTTTTTTAATTACTTTTTAAATTTCAATTTTATCAAAAACATAAATATATTTGATTTGATTTAATAACGAGGCGTTTAATATACAATATAATATCAAAATCATAAAATTTTCTAAACATTAAATTGCAATTACATTTTTTTATTTCCAATGGATCATCATGGAAGATTGTGTCACTTGCATATACTTGTTTTGACAACAACTTTGAAATTACAATTACATTTTTTTACTTCCAATGGACCATCATGGAAGATTGTGTCACTTTATTACTCAAATTTGATGGTTGGGATAATAAGAAGTTTGAAAACTATTCATATTTGTTTATTTAATTGGAATATTTCATAAAATGTGCAGGACCATCTAATTAGTGAGGAAATTGACTCCTATCAATGTAAAATAGGGTCTACTCAAGAGGGGTGATCGGCTTAGAACTATGAAAATGTTTATGGTTGCCTTTGATATTTATTTATGGTGATAATATTAGCGTGAATGTTTTGTTTAAATTTTTTTAAAATAGAAAGTTTTTTAACTCTAATATAAAATGCAGGATGGATTAGAGTTTTAAAAGAATATAAAAGTAGTGTTGGTTATGTGTTATATTCTTTGCACGACTAGATTTAGTGTCTGCTACGTTGCATTGGGCGTGTAAGGGGGGGTGTTAGGTCCTCCCTTTCAGGGTTTAGGGCCAACGCCCCCAAGAAATTTGTTTTTGACTCGAGAAATATGTAACTGCCTCGCTTTTTGTGTCACCTCGATTTTTGTATCCATTGTTCGACGGGTTTTTCAACATATGGTTTTTTCCAATGTTTTTCTATTTTGGGTTAAGGAATTAGGGTTGTTGACTAATCCAAGTCATTAGGTTAGGGTTTTGGATGTCACTGACTCTTATATGTATATTGTATTGTAAACAATGTATCACTATGAATGAATATAAAATATGTTGGTTTTCCCGGGGAAAAATCTCTGTGTAATGTGTATATTTGCCAATGTATCTTTTCTATTCTTTTATTAAAAATATGTTTGTAGTAAAATATTATACAAGGTTAAAATCTACATTTGGTATCAACGCTTTGTTGGTTTTAGGGAGACGCCTTTATGGTCAAGGGTTTGGCTTGGGACTGCGATAAGGCTTGTTACAGTGGGAGATCTATGGTATTGATTTTTCAGGTGAAAAGAAATGGTGAGCAGTTCGAAAATGGAGATCGAGAAGTTTAATAGGAAATTTTTTGAGCTGTGGAAGCTCAATATGGAAGATATGTTGGTGGATAGAGATAAGTGGATCGTGGTGGATCCAAGTACTGCACCTACAGGAAATTCAACAGATCACTGGAAAAATTTGTATTTGAAGGCGAAGAGCACAATCCAACTGTGTCTCTCAGATTTAATATTATTGAATGTGTCATAGGAAGCTATAGCCAAAGATTTATTGGATAAGTTGGAGAAGTTGTATGAGTCTAAGTCCCTAGTAAATAAACTATTCCTAAGAAAGAAGTTGTATAACCTGAGGATGAGAGATGGAGACTCGATGGTAGAGCATTTGAACACCTTCAATATTGTGGTAAGTCAGTTAGTATATGTTGAGATTGAAATTTCAGATGAAGATAAGTGTATCAGTTTACTGTGCTCTTTACCAGACTCGTGGGATATACTGGTTGTGGCCATAGGTAGTAATACAAATTCCTTGAAGTTTGATGAAATGGTATCATCCTTGTTGTCGGAGGAGATGAGACAGAAGAACATGGAAGGACATAGTACATATTCATTATTTGCAAGAGGATGCTCCTAGGAAAGAAATAGATCTAAGTCTTCAAGTTGGAAATCTAAGTCTAAGGGAATATCTAAGTCTACCTGAAATTTTGTAAAGGTATGCTGGAGATGTGGAAAATAAGGGCACTACAAGAAGCAATGTAGATCCAAAGTTGAGAAAAAGAAGGGATCTGAAGAATATCCTTCTACAAGAAGAAAAGACCTCCAAGGAAGGAGGGGATGTGTACATGGCTTCTTCAATCACACATGCATATCATGAGGCATGGTTGGTTGACTCGGGTGCATCCTTTCATATGACTCCCCGCAGGGAGTGGTTCTGTGAATATGAAATGTATGATGGAGGTAATTTTTTCCTAGGTGGTGACTCGACAACCCGAATCATAGGTCGAGGAAAAGTCAAGTTGAGGCTCATAGATGAAAGGATTAGAACACTACCTGGTGTTCTTCACATCCCAATATTGGCTAGATATTTGATTTTTGTAAGCAAAATGGACAATGCAGGGATAAAAACAATATTTGAAAAAGAAACCTGCAGGATGGTTCGAGGAGCAATGGTGCTGCTGAAGGGAGTTCGGTTTGGAACTATGTATAAGCTGGAAGGAATACATATTAGTGATGGGTGTAATAGTTCAATTGTTCATAATATTGGAGTTGAAGAAGAAAGAACTCCTATAGTCTCTTGAGAAAAGGTTATGTTGTGGCATCAAAGATTGGGGCATATCAGAGAGAAGGGTCTTCGATTACTACACAGTAAAGGTATAACTCCTCTACATGGTAAGGGTCTAACTCCTCTATGAAATTTTATTTCTGTGAACATTGTGTATATGGGAAGCAGAATCAGGTAAGATTCCCCTCTGGTGCAACAAAGGAAAAATAAATTTTACAGCTAGTTCACAGTGATGTGTTTGGACATGTGTCGGTTCTATCATTGGGAACATCTGTGTACTATGTCTCATTTATAGATGATTTCTCAAGGAATACTTGGATATATTTACTCAAGAATAAATTTGAAGTCTTTGATAGGTTTAAAGAGTTTAAGGCTCTTGTTGAGAATCAAACAGAGAAAAGAATTAAGGTGTTGAGGATAGATAATGGCAGAGAGTTCTGCGAGAATGAATTTGAAGAATTTTGTAAGAAGTGTAGTATAGCAAGGTAGAAGACTACTCCATATACACCTCAGAAGAATGGAGTTGTAGAAAGGATGAACATGATGCTAATGGAAAAAGCAAGGTGCATGCTCAGTGGTGTCAGGTTAAGGTAAGAATTACGGGCAAAGGCAATGGGTATTGCATGTTACCTGGTCAATAGATCACCCTCATTAGTGCTGGATGACAAGAATCCACAAGAGGTATGGACTCATAAGAAACCTTCTCTCATACATCTCAAGGTATTTGGATGTAAGTCCTATTTTCATGTTCCAAAGGAAAACATGAGTAAGCTAGATAAGAAGGCTGAAAAGTGTATCTTTATTGGGTATAAATATGGTCTCAAAGGTTATATGCTTTGGAATCCATAAACTAAGAAAGTTGTGTATAGATGAGATGTGGTATTTAGAGAAATGAAGGATTTTGTTAAACAAGAAGTCCTACCAAGTAAGGAAGAACCATAGAAAGTAGAGTTTGATTTAAAGGATGATGAATTAGACTCTACATGAGAACAAGAATCATAAGAAGAATATCCTCATACTCCAGTATTGAGGAGATCGGTTTGAGAAAGAAGGATAATGGAAAGGTATACTCCATTTGATTTCCGTTCAAATTTTTCTTTGTCTATTATTGATGATGATCCTAGAATTGTCAAGGAGGTAATGGATTCAAAGCTATGGAAAAATGCCATGGATGAAGAAATGATGGCCTTGGATAAAAATGTGGCTTGGGATCTAGTGGAGTTGTCAACTGGAAGAAATGCCATTGGAAACAAATGGGTATTTAAAAATAAGTTGAATGTAGAAGGCAAAGTGGAGAAATACAAAGCTCGGTTAGTATCAAAGGGTTATTCGGTTGAGGGAATTGTTTTTGGTGATATTTTTTCTCCTGTTTCTAAGTTAACTTCTATAAGGTTTTTGTTATTTGTTGTTGCTTCGTTTGATTTTGAAGTAGAATAGATAGATGTGATGACAAAATCCCTACATGGGGATCTAGAAGAAGAAATCTATATGAAGCAAACAAAAGGATTTGTTGTGAAGGGAAAGAAGGAGTAGGTATGCAAGATGAAAAAGTCCATGTATGGTTTAAAAAAATCACCAAGGATGTGGTATCAAAATTTTGATACTTATATGCTAGGACTTATCTTCACAAGAAGCAAAGAGGATCATTGTGTGTATTTTAAATTAATTGGTGATCATTTGATTTATTTTTTATTGTATGTGGATGACATGTTGTTGATAGGAAACAACAAGGAGATTATCTAGGATGTGAAAATTCAGTTGTCCTCTAAATTTGACATAAAGGATCTCGGTGCTTTAAATTTCATTTTGGGCATGGATATTAAAAGAGATTGAAAAAAGAGGAAACTATGGTTAAATTAGAGAAAATATGTCAAGACAATATTGCAAAGGTTTAATATTGAGGAATGTAAACATGTCAAGGTCCCTATTCCTGTTGATGTAAATTTATCTGCAGATCAGTGTCCCAAGACACAGGAAGAGGAGCAGGACATGTATCATGTTCCATATGTGAATGCAATTCGAAGTTTGATGTATGCAATGGTATGTACTAGACCGTACATTGCACATGCAATGAGAGATTTGAGCAGGTATATGTCAAAACCAGAGAAGGATCATTGGACAACAATAAAAAGGATTTTTAGGTATTTGTGTGGCACTGCTAGCTATGGATTGTCCTACCAAGGAAGACTAGGATTGGACAGAGTGTTGGACATACATGGATTTTTGTATGGAGACTAGGTTGGAGATCTGGATCATAGGATATCTACAAGTGGGTATGTGTTTAACCTGTTTGGAGGAGCAATCAATTGGATGAGAAAAAGACAGGTTATAGTGGCACATTCAACTACAAAAGTTGAATACATGACATCCACTCATGCAAGGAAGAAATATGGTTACAAACATTGTGTTCAGGAATTGGGTTGGTACACTAAGTTGTAATGATAGATTGTGACAGCCAGAGTGCAATTTTTCTAGCGAAGAATACCACTTATCATTCAAAGACAAAGCATATTGATATTCAATATCACTTTGTGAGAGACATGGTTGAAGAAAAGAAAGTGTTGTTGATGAAGGTGGACTCTTTGAAGAATGTTGTAGACTCATTAACAAAATCTGTGAGCAATGATAAGTTCTCTTGGTGTAGAAGATCCATGGGCATTTCTACCCTGGATTGTTGACTATGTAACCCTGTAACCCCCTATATGCAAAGAAAACAACAAGTGGGAGAATGTTGGGTATGTGTTATATTATTTGCACAACTAGCTCTAGTGTTTTCTACATTGCGTCGGGCGTGCAGGGGGGTTTGACGGGGGGGGGTGATAGGAACCCCCGAGAATTTTGTTCCCTCGGGAAATGTGTCACATTGTTTCCTCATTTTCCATGTTGCCTCGATTTTCATTTCCATTGTTGGGCGGTTTTTTCGGCACATGGTTTTTGTCGATGGTTTTCTATTTCCGGTTAAAGAATTAGGGTTGTTCACTAATCTAGGTCATTGGGTTAGGGTTTTGGATGTCGCTGGATTATATTTGTATATTGTATAGTAAACAATGTATCACTATTAATGAATATAGAATATGTTGATTTTCCCGGTTTTGGTTTCCAGGGGAAAAATCTTTGTGTAATGTGTGTATTTTCCATTGTAGCTATCCTATTCTTTTATTGAAAATCTGTTTGTAGTAAAATATTGTACAAGATTAAAATCTACAAGTAAAGAAAAAATTATTTATATAAAAGGTTTGGTCATTTATATTATGCAATAAGTGGTATTCATTTTTTAAATATTTGTGTGTTTTTTTTAAGTGTGTGACCATTTTTCAAAGTTGTTTTAAATAAACCATAAATATTACATTAACAAATTCGGGTCATTTTGCGACGGCTATTTTGACGCTCTTACGACGTTATGTCATGGATATTGTGACGAATCTTGAGTCTCCCAAGTTTCTCTTCATGTGACGTGGCACGTGTGACGAACCTGGATTAACGTCGCAAGAAAGACGATAGTAGGGAAGTTGTCACGATTGTGACAAAAGAAGAAATACCATTGCCAGAACGACTAAGTAGAGAAATCGTCGAAAGAGCGACAGAATAGGGAAATCGTCGCAAATGAGACAATGTAGAGCTATCATCGCAAGCGTGACAATAAAGAGAGATCGTCGCACACTCGACAATATAGGCAAAGTAAGAAAAAAGTTTGCGACAAATCAACTTTTGAAGTGGTCATCTCAAGAGCGACAAACACAGGGTATATTGTGACGAAATTGATATACAATTTTCGTGATTTGTATAGCAAGTTCGTCGCAATATTTGTACAGGTCATCACAATTGCGACAAAAACAGGGTATATTGCCATGAAATTGCTATACAATTTTTGTGATTTGTATGGCAAGTGCGTCGCAAGATTTCTACGACTCATCGAAATTGAGACAAAAACAAGGTATATTGCCACAAAATCGCTATACAATTTTTCGTGATTTGTATAGCAAGTGCGTTGCAAGATTTCTATGCT
>SNQJ01S0015737.1:47082-58732 GCA_010110895.2 Picea sitchensis
GCTTATTTTTATCCTTGTTTATTAGTTGTATATAATTTGCGGTGAGTGCATATCTCCGCATACTTCGCATGTACCGAACCAGCCGCATCCAATCGTTATAATTGTAACACGGTCTGACATAGTCCATCAATTCAGTTACTGTATTGTATTTTACAATTATTCCATCCATGGAAAATAGCCCCAAGCCATGCAGGGAGGATGGTGCAATGTGATATGTTCTATTTTTGACAACGAAGTCAACATCTATAGGAGGTGGTTCCTTAGGTACCCATTGATTCACCAGATGCTTATACCTGAGTGGCACCTCTATGTCTCCTATGCTCTCATCATCATAAGAGCATGATCCTCCTTCGGCAAGAAAAAATTTCTTACGTCTACAAACTTTTCTTCTGACTTTTTCACCTATGGTCCTTGTTTTCTTATCATATCTACTAGATGCAGTCACATTTCCCTCTATTTGTCCTAATCTTTCCTCACTCGATGAAGAAATATCTGACATGTACCTGTTTGGTTGTACCTTCAGTTGCATGTGCATGTTTTATTAGTGAGTAGTCCATCATCATCCTAGTTCCAATTTATGAACTTTTTTTTTCTATATTCATAGTTCTAAATAAAATTT
This sequence comes from Picea sitchensis, assembly GCA_010110895.2. Taxonomy (NCBI): domain Eukaryota; kingdom Viridiplantae; phylum Streptophyta; class Pinopsida; order Pinales; family Pinaceae; genus Picea; species Picea sitchensis. The sequence continues at coordinate 47,702 of SNQJ01S0015737.1, forward strand.
TGTATCTTTAGTTTTGGATGCACAATTAGACTAGGGTGCAATTACCAATATTAGTGGTCAACCACCTAATTTAATGTGATATCCCTCTTTATTTTGGACATATTAAAGACATATTAATGTGATAACACTAAGGATATGATATTAATGCAACATTTGGATTTAGAGGTCCAATTTACGAAACCATGCCTCGAGAGCGGATGGACAATGTGGTCACCTATTCCATGCCTAAACATGCTTTCAGAATCTCATGGAGCTAAAAAATGCTACTTCGTTAGACTTTTATGCCCCGAGGATGAATTGTCAAGAGTCCTCGAAATGGCTTGGGATGCAACTTGCAATTGGGCATAAAACGAAAACTGAGACTCGGATTGAGGAACCGTCGACTCCGATAGATTCCTGGCATAGGATTTCAGCTAGAGATCCCCTCACTCCCGATTCCAACCTCTCGGAAGTAGTTTTTTTCATCGATTTCGATAACTAGTGCTTTGCTCAATAAGAAGAAATGAAACATTTGGATTTAGGGGCATATTTGCGAAACCTTGCCTTGGGAGAAGATGGATAATTTGGTCATCTAGTCCATGCCTAAACAAGATTTCAACATCTCACGGAAATAAAAAATGTTTCTCCGTTAGTCTTTTATGCCCTAAGCGGGAATTGGCCAAGAGTCCCTGAAATGGTTTGGAATGCGACTTGCAAATAGGCATAAAATGAAAACCAAGACTCATATTGAGGAACCGTCATCTCTGTTGGATTCATGGCATAGGATTTTAGCTAGAGAACCCCTTGCTCCTGGTTCCAACCCTCAGAAGTTGTTTTTTTCATCGATTTCGATAACTAGTGCTTTGCTTAGTAAGAAGCGATGCAACATTTGGATTTAGGGGTCCAATTTACGATACCATGCCTCGGGAGTGGATGGAAAATGTGGTCACCTATTCCATGCCCAAACAAGCATGCATAATCTCATGGAGCTCAAAAATGATTCTCTGTTAGGATTTTATGCCCAGAGGAGGAATTGCCAAGAATCCTCGAAATGGTTTGGGATGCGACTTGCAATTGGGCATAAAATGAAAACCGAGACTCGGATTGAGGAATCGTCGACTCCGATGGATTCATGGGACAATATTTCAGCTAGCGCACCCCTCTCTCCTAGGTTCCATGCCTCGAAAGTTGCTTTACTCATTGATTTCGAGAACTAGTGTTTTGCTCAGTTTGAAACAAACCAACATTTGGATTAAGGGGTCCAATTTATGAAACCATGCCTCAGGAGCGGATGGAAAATATAGTCACCTAGTCCACACCTAAAAAATCTTGTATCATCTCATAGAACTCAAAAATGTTTCTCCGTTAGTCTTTTATGTGCTGAGCGAGAATTGGCCAAGAGTCCCCGAAATGGTTTGGGATGCGACTTGCAACTGGGCATAAAACGAAAAAAGTGACTCGGATTGAGGAACCATCATCTCTGTTGGATTCCTGGTATAATATTTTAGTTAGATCACCCCTCACTCTTGGTTCCAACCCCTCGGAAGTTGTTTTTTTCATCGATTTCGATAACTAGTGCTTTGCTCAGTAAGAAGCAATGCAACATTTGGATTTAGGGGTCCAATTTATGAAACCATGCCTCGGGAGAAGACGGAGAATGTGGTCACCTATTCCATGCCTAAAAAAGCTTGCAGAAATCATGGATCTAAAAAATGATGCTCCGTTAGGCTTTTATGCCTCGAGAATGAATTGTCAAGAGTCCCGAAAATGGGTTGGGATGCGAATTGCAACTGGGCAAAAAATGAAAACCGAGACTTGGATTGAGGAACCGTCGACTCTGATCGATTTCTGGCATAGGATTTCAGCTAGATCACTCCTCACTCCCGGTTTCAACCCCTCGAAAGTAGTTTTTTTCACCGATTTCGATAACTGGTGCTTTGCTCAGTTTGAAGAAAACCAACACTTGAAATAAGGGGTCGAATTTATGAAACCATGCCTCGGGAGTGGATGGAAAATATAGTCACCTATTCCACGCCTAAAAAATCTTACAACATCTCATGAAACTCAAAAATATCGCTCCGTTAGTCTTTTATGCCTTGAGCGGGAATTGACCAAGAGTCCCTGAAATGGTTTGGGATGCGACTTGAAACTGGGCATAAAATGAAAAACGAGACTCAGATTGAGGAATCATCATCTCTGTTGGATTCCTGGCATAGGATTTTAGATAGAGCACCCCTCACTCTCGGTTCCAACCCCTCAGAAGTTATTTTTTTCATCGATTTCGATAACTAGTGCTTTGCTCAGTATGAAGCAATGCAACAATTGGATTTAGGTGTCAAATTTATGAAACCATGCCTCATGAGCGGATGGAAAATGTGGCCACCTATTCCATGCCTAAAAAAACATGCAAAATATCATGGAGCTCAAAAATGCTACTCTGTTAGGTTTTATGCCCAGAGGAGGAATTGCCAAGAGTCCCCGAAATGGTTTGAAATGCAACTTCCAACTGGGCATAAAACAAAAACCAAGACTTGGATTGAGGAACTGTCAACTCCAATGTATTCTTGGGATATGATTTCAGCTAGAGCACCCCTCTCTTTCAGATCCCATGCCACGGAAGTTGCTTTACTCATTGATTTTGAGAACTAGTGTTTTGCTCAATTTCAAGCAAACCAACATTTGGATTAAGGGGTCCAATTTATGAAACCATGCCTCGGGAGAGGATGGAAAATATAGTCACCTAGTCCATTCCTAAACAATCTTGCAGCATCTCACGGAACTCAAAAATGTTTCTCCGTTAGTCTTTTATGCCCTAAGTGGGAATTGGCCAAGAGTCCCCGAAATGGTTTGGGATGCGACTTGCAATTGGGCATAACATGAAAACCGAGACTTAGATTGAGGAACCATCATCTCTGTTAGATTCTTGGCATAGGATTTTAGTTAGATCACTCCTCACTCCCGGTTCCAACCCCTTGGAAGTTGTTTTTCTCATCGATTTCGATAACTAGTTCTTTACTTAGTAAGAAGCAATGCAACATTTGGATTTAGGGGTCCAATTTACGAAACCATGCCTAAGGAGCATATGGCCAATGTGGTCACCTATTCCATGCCTAAAAAATCTTGCAAAATCTTATGGAGTTCAAAAATGCTGCTCCGTTAGGCTTTTATGCCCTGAGAATGAATTGCCAAGAGTCCCTGAAATGGTTTGGGATGTGACTTGCAACTAGACATAAAATGAAAACCGAGACTCAGATTGAGGAACCGTCGACTCCGATGGATTCTTGGCATAGGATTTCAGCTAGATCACCCCTCACTCCGGGTTCCAACCCCTCGGAAGTAGTTTTTTTCATCGATTTCGATAAGTAGTTCTTTGATCAGTAAGAATCAATGCAACATTTGGATTTAGGGGCCAATTTACGAAACCATGCCTTGGGAGTGGATGGATAATTTGGTAACCTATTCCATGACTAAACAAGCTTGCAACATCTTATGGAACTCAAAAATGTTGCTCCGTTAGTCTTTTATGCCCTGAGCGGGAATTGGCCAAGAGTCCCCGAAATGGTTTGGGATGCGACTTGCAACTGGGCATAAAATAAAAAACCGAGACTCGGATTGAGGAACCGTCATCTCTTTTGGATTCATGGCATAGGAGTTTAGCTAGAGCACCCCTCGCTCCTGGTTCCAACCCCTCATAAGTTATTTTTTTCATCGATTTCGATAACTAGTGCTTTGCTCAGTAAGAAGCAATGCAACATTTGGATTTAGGGGTCCAATTTACGAAACCATGCCTCAGGAGCGGATGGACAATGTGGTCACCTATCCCATGCCTAAAAAAGCATGCAGAATCTCATGGAGCTAAAAAATGATGCTATGTTAGGCTTTTATGTCCAGAGGAGGAATTGCCAAGAGTCCCCGAAATGGTTTGGGATGCAACTTCCAAATGAGAATAAAATGAAAACTGAGACTCAGATTGAGGAACTGTCGACTCCTATGGATTCCTGGGATAGGATTTCAGCTAGAGAACCCCTCTCTCCCGGGTGCCATGACATAGAAGTTGCTTTACTCATTGATTTTGAGAACTAGTGTTTTGCTTAGTTTGAAGCAAACCAACATTTGGATTTAGGGGTCTAATTTATGAAACCATGCCTCAGGAGCGGATGGAAAATACAGTCACCTAGTCCACACCTAAACAATCTTGCAACATATCATGAAACTCAAAAATGTTGCTTCGTTAGTATTTTATTCCCTGAGCGGGAATTGGCCAAGAGTCCCCGAAATGGTTTGGGATGTGACTTGCAACTGGTCATAAAACGCAAAATGAGACTCATATTCAGGAACCATCATCTCTGTTGGATTCCTGGCATAGGATTTTAGCTAGAGAACCCCTCACTCCTGGTTCCAACCCCTCAGAAGTTGTTGTTTTCATCGATTTTGATAACTAGTGCTTTGTTAAGTAAGAAGCAATGCAACATTTGGATTTAGGGGTCTGTTGACGGGCGAAAATGACTGCTCATCGATTGGAAGAGCAGGTCTGGTCCAGGTTTGTCCAATTAACCCAAGCCGTTTGGATTGACTCACTCTGACAGGTTTAATGGCTCCGTTGGCCAATCTAAAATCCTAAAAGAAATAAATAAATAAAACAAAAGAAACAAAATAATTCACTAGTTACTGATTACTAATATATACAGCTTATTTAAATAATATTTACATGATAGGTCTGTTTATCTAATTTATATACAAGATATACAAATTACGGGTTTTAATATGAACTCATAAAAATCGAATGTAAAAAATGGTTCTTTTGATAAAAGTAGATAAAAAAGCAAAAAGAACTACTTCTTTTTGGTTTGTTTTTAATCTATATGCATCTATAAGATCAAATATCAAACTATTATTGAAACAAAAAATGTAGACAGTGAAAACTATACTACATATAAGAATCTCTATAATAAACAAGCAAATAAAAGGAACAGACTAACCTACCAATCACTTGAAGAGTACACATCCAACTGTTTGTATAATCATAAATCGTATATCAGTCCGTCCACGAGATAAGTTTGTTGTGCACCTTCACGCTGTTTGAAATAAACACCAAACAATACATTGACTGGTGTATTTAATTGATAAAATGATAGGATGCAAAATGATAACTGTAATATATGAGACTGCAAGTAATAACGCATAAGATAAATCCGACAGTTATAGCTTGCATTTAATCAGTCAACATGTTTAAAGGTAAACTTTATAATACAAATTGAATGATCATTCACTATTTTCATATAACTGAAGCATAAAATTGTGAATTGTGAGAGAAAAACTATCTTGACGACATAATAATCTATGAAGATGAAAGCTATCGACAGTCATCATATGATCAAGATAAACAAATTATAGACAACAACAACATTTACACACAACTAAGGCAGAAATGTAAACATATGTTATGTCCAAATTCGAGTATAAGCTTGTTCACAACTAGCCCCAGGCCAAGCTGTTGTGATTACAAAAATAATGGGTTTTTAAAGCCTTCAGAAAGGTAACTATTTCCTCTTCTGAGATCAGATATTGATTACAAAAATAAAAAGGGGGATATAACCACCCAGATCATACTAAATCCTCTAAAGCTAACAAACGTTTATTTCTGTTTATACAAAATGTATCAAATACATGACTAACAAGTCTCAAAGATGCCTCAGATCAATTGGTAACCATGAACTCCTGAATATCCTGATAAGAAAAGGAAAAATAGAAAGATTTAGATACATATTTAACCATTAATTTACAAATTTCTAATTAACATAACTGGCTACAGAATCTGCTGATTCTGTAGCTAGTTATTTTAGTAAATGAAATCCAATTTATTGTAAGAACAAAGAAATCTAGTTTTAACAAATAATCCTATTTTAAGATAAAAGGATCATACCTCTAACTGTAAGATCAAATCGTATCAGACAATCTTGGAATTTACTATGGCTGTTGCAGCCTCAACATTTTTAAATATTACATTCCCTGTAGTCTTCATACGTTTCTCTTTTCCTTGAAAGACAGACTCGAGCCTATGGTTTTTATTTGTTAAGGCATTGATCTGATCAGTGAGGGACTTAAACTGTGACTGTAGGATAGGTATATCCGTGTAGTATTTATCAATCCAGAAAAGGCAGACTTCACACTTCGACTGAGCGACTGTCTCTTGGAAATAACCAACTTTGTGAACCGGAGAATCTTCAACATGGACTGTAGATTCATTACCCAATTTAATACCAGGAAACTATACATTATGTTTCAAACAGGGAGGTAGATTGTCCACAAATTTGTAAGGTCGATCAAGGTGTGGTTGGAACGAAAGAGGGTCTTCTTCAGCGAGGAACCTATCGATTTCAGAGTCCAAACTCTCATGGATCTCGATCATATTGATCGATCTCACATGAGAGGTCAACTTGTTTCTGAGCTTCCTTGAAATTAACCTTCCAACTCTCTTATTTTTAAAATTTAAATCAACATGGCCTTTAGATATCTTGCCTGTAGGTTTCTTTAAATTTTTAACAGAGTCATTAGGGTGTATAACTTGCTCATGGACCTACTCAATAATCTTTGGATCGAGTAAGGGTTTGTTGTAGGAGGCTGAGACACAGGCCTGGGTAGGTGAGAGGGGCGTTGTAGGGTATATTAAGGTTTCTTCAATCACAGACTTGTCGATCTCTTCAACATTGGGGTTATAGAATCCGTTTCTGATCAAGAACGAATCCCAATTATCGTTCTACAACTCTAATTGATGCGCAAGTAAAATTTTTGTTAAGCCATGATGGAAGAGGCTCGAGTCTGATCGTTGCTTTCTATACCTTTTGGCCATTTTGTAAAGGATCCTCAATAAAAATAAGGCATGTTTAAAGGAAACCCCATAAAAATCATGAGCAGACGCAGATGATAAAGAAACACAGGACCAAAATATCCTTCACAGGTGAAAAACTGTTTCAACACGGCAAACATATCATGCCATCGAGCTTTCAGTAAGGAGATGTGCATACCTTTGTCACATCCTTTTGTCTTCCGAGATGTAAAGAGAAGACTCCAAGGAACCTCTTCTACTTTTACATTTTTGAACCACCTTTGACCGCTCGCAGGGAGTCCTATAGCTTGGCTCAATAAATCCTCTGTAACCTTGAGTTGAACATCACCCACCTTAGCTCTACACCCATCGAAGGAGAGAGAGAATTCCTGAGCAGTTTGTATATTGAAGCCCTGGAATTTTCTAAGGAAAACGAGCCAACCATTACTCTTAAGATCCTCTCTGGCATCGTCATATAAGAGAAAAGTTTGAATTCCATTAGTTTCGACTCTAACAATAGGAGCCATACTGAATGAAAGGGAAATCAATCAAACATAGTGCGTAGGGAGGGTTTGTGAGAACATGCCAGAGCCATACCCCGAGCCCGAGAAACACCAACAGTCTATAGCGGATGGGGAGAAAATACATAACGAAAAGACAGGTATTCGTTTGAAATGAGTGCGAGGGGTGTTGCAGAGCTCGAGACCAAGTCTTGAAATGATGATCTGATTGTAATCGTATTGCCACCTTTCATAAAGTACAAGCCAGGACTAGAGCATTAAAATGAAAATAAGTGTGCAACATAGTGGGTTCGATCATATGGTTTGGGAGGTTGAAATTCGAAAATCAAAACCTAGTAATGAGGAAACATATAACAAAGAATTAAACAAAAAAAAATCATATCAATGCTCAAATAAAAAAGGTCCTTTGTTGATATAACTAACAATCCCTAAGCATGCTTGATGTTCAAGGAATCGAAACAAAGAGAATAGTCTTCATAGCAAGGGACAAGGCTTCATTAATAAACTGTAGAAACAATTTGCCTTTAATAATTTTTTCAAATAGAATGGTAACACAGTCGTAAGTTTTCATGCTTTCAGTCATGAACGAAGCATGAAAAAACAATAGGGAAAAGTGACAACTTACAATTGTCATTTCGAAAATTGCTCATGAAGAATAATAAAAATAGATTACCCTAGTTAGACAACTATATAGATCATTTAATTGATATAAAAAGTTAAAAAATATGTTGGGCTGCCAACAATGGCGACATGCTGGGAGAAGCGGTTATCTCTGTAATACGAATGAGTTCAGGTTAGAGAAATATGAAAGAATTCAAATCAAAGAACAACTGAAAGGTTATTTGAACATATTTAATAATCATGATGCAATCCATTTTCATATATCTTTCGTTTAAAAAGAACGACATCTGGTGACAAACTTCACAAAAGAAAGCCACGACGTTTAAGTTGATTTTTCCAATACTGTTGACAGGGCCACTGCTGCCAGCAGGCATTCATAGCCTCGACAAGGATGTCAATTAACCCACTCTGACGTCTGTATCATGTCCAAGAAATTTCAAATCAGAACGAAGGATGCTTATGGCCAAAAAACAAGATTCATACGTGAGAATTTCCTTTTACCTGACATTGCTTCGCTGCTAGCGGGCCTGTTCAGTACCCTGGAAAAGTTGTCTTGGCGTCATGCATGCATTTACCCGCTGCCAGCATACCTGTTTAGTGTCCTGATGGGTTTACAAACACTTCCCATAGCTCTCTGAGAGATTATTCACATTCTGATATAGTTTTAAAGATATTCAACAAAGCGGGGCGACGCTGAAAATTCTAGTTTTTTAACACAACTTAATATTTCACAGGCCTTTAAATTTTTCTTGCTAGCCTTCATCAAGATCTGAAAAATAGTTCATTAATAAAACTAATTTTCAAGAACAGGGAGACATCGTTGAGTTGCTTTCTTAAAGAGAAGGGACAGCATAAAGAGATTTTTTTTAAAGATAATCGTGAATACTTTCAAGTGCAAATTGAAACCGAGGAATCGATTTTCAAACAAAATATCATCTTTAACTAGTCTACAATTTCAGAGAAAGAAAGCAATTGATGTTCTGATAGCCTTTGACAATTATTTTGAGATGAAGCATTTTGTTCTCTTTGTCTGAGCTAGACTGTAATACAGACATGTTTGACTCAAAAGGACCGATAAACAAAAATGAAAACAAAAACAAACCAGCAAAGAAAAATAGACAACAAAGAAATCAAAACAGAAAAAATATGTACAAAAGGTGTATCAGAGAGTTGTCAGGTGAAATACCTTTTGAGAGCTTGACCATTCACCGGGAAGGTGTCTGGCTATCCCTTTAAATTCTGCAGGCGGAAAGAACTAGGACCTAGTTTTTCAGCAATTAAGAATGGTCCCAACCACAGGTTTTGGAACTTAGTATGTTTGCCTTTCCCCTCATGAGGTTTGTCCCACTTAAGGACAAGATCACCTACCTCAAAATTTCTGTCTGAGGTAGAATTGGAATCAAACCAGTTTTTGACAATGAGTTGATGTTGATCCAATTTTTGTTTTGCTTGAGCCCTTACTTCCTCTAACTTCAACAAAACATTAATCCGACTTTCCAAAGGAGGGCAGTCTTCTTCTTGAACCTTCTGCGATAACTGCAGAGATGGAAGAAGAACATGTGGTGGAAGAATCTCTTCCCTACCGTAAATGAGAAAAAAGGGGGAATTACCAACAACAATTTTAAGAGTTACCCTATCAGCCCAGATTGCATTAAATAGTGCATTATGCCAGTTTTTATGGTTTTCGGAGACCATTCTCTTGATGATCTTGATCAGGTTTTTATTAGTTGATTTTGCCAAACCATTGCCTTGGGGGTAATAGCTGGCATAATACTTTAATTTTATTCCTTTTTCTAGATCAAAGACACTCATTTCGAGAGACGAAAAATAGGAAGCATTATCTGACACTAGGCATTCAGGAATACCGAAATGAGTGATAATATTTGAATTTAGGAAAGATATTACTTGGCTGGTGTTTACCACTTTTAATGGTGCAACCTCGGACCATCTGGTGAAATAATCTGTCACCGTTGTGATGTATTTATGCTGCTGTGCAGAGGTGGGGTTGATTGGGCCTATAATGTCAAGGCCCCATTGCTGAAAAGGGGAGTCTACCGAGACAGGTTGCAGCGGGAATGTTGACTTCTGTACTTGTCCAAAATCCTTTTGACAGATTACACACTTGCGGCATAATGCATGGGCATCTTTGAAAAGAGTAGGCCAATAATATCCTTCCCTTAATACTTTGTGAGTAGTGGTGTCTCCACCGAAATGCCCACCAGCTTCCCCTGCATGTAATTCTAATAAGACTTTATCTGCTTCATCTTTTTCTAGACAACGCATAAGTATTCCATCGAAATTTTGGCGAAACAATATGCCATTTACCAGCTGAAAAGAAACAGATTTTAATCTTAATGCTCTCCTCTTTTTTGGATCAAGGTGACGGGGAGTTGATCCGTGAATTAGATAAAATTTGATGTCATCATCCCAGGGAATAGTAGGATTTTGTACACAACAGATTTGATTTTGATTATGTTGATCTTGAATTAACATATCAGTTTTATTTTGTTGTTCTACAGCTGAATCAACGACCAATTTACATAAACCTTGGCCTCTAACAATTGGTGCTGGAGTGATTTCAAGGTCATATTCTTGTAAGGATGTGACCCAGTTTGCCCTTTTTTCACCCAGTTCTTTCTGTACTAACAAATTTCTGACAGCAGGGTAAGGGACAATGATTTTCGTCCTAGATTTCAGTAGATAAGATTGAAAGTGTTTTACTGCTTTAAAAACAGCATAAGCCTGTCGATCTACTGCTATGTAATTAAGTTCCGCTCCCTTAAAGGATGAGCTCATAAAGGAAATAGGAAATTCGTTGCTTTAAACATTCTTTTGGGTTAGCACAACGACATAAGACCGATCAGAGGCAAATGTGTAGAGAGTGAAATCTCGCGAAAAGTAAGGGCTCATTAGGGAAGGAGCTTCTACTATGGCCTTTTTTATTGAGTCAAAATCTCGACTTTCTAGAGGTCCCCCAATGGTACTGTGCATCCTTTTTTATTAAGTTCTGTAATGGCTTGACCATTTCTGAAAAGCTGGGGACAAACCTTCTAACAAAATTTATCTGACCTAAAAAAGATTGCA
>SNQJ01S0015737.1:58763-69159 GCA_010110895.2 Picea sitchensis
CCTTTCAGGGTCAATGATCATCCCTTCATTGGATACAATGAAACCGGGGAGCTTACCTTGTTCCACTGCAAAGACATATTTTTTAGGATTTAAAGAGATGTCGTACTTACGACATCGCTGTAGAATAGATCTTATATGAGCTAAATGATCTCCTTTATTCTTTGAGAAGACAATGACATCATCTAGATAGACTACTACAGATTGATTGATTAGACCGCGAAAAGCGATATCCATCGCTCTCTGAAAGGTGGCACCGACATTTATAAGCCCAAAGGGAATCTTTCTATAAGCATAGGTACCCCATGGAGTACGAAAAGTGGTCTTCAGCTGGTCTGGGGGAGACATAAGGACTTGGTTATACCCTAAAAAACCATCTAGTAGTGATAATATTTCAGAACCAGATACTTGTTGGAGGATCTGTTCCATGGGAGGAACAGGGTAGTTGTCTTTATCAGATACTCGGTTTAAATTTCGGAAATCGACACATAGTCGGATTTCGCCACTCTTCTTCCTTACAGGGACAAGATTAGAGATCCACTGTGTATGTCTTACCGGGAAAATTATTTTAGCATTCAAGAGTTTGTTTAGTTCTTTCTTGACTGTTGGTTCAAGTTTTGGGTGCATCTTTCTTAACTTCTGTTGAAAAGGTTGGGTTTGGGGTTTCATGGGAATAATGTATTGTATGATGTTAGGATCAAATGTTTTTAGATCATCATAAGTCGAAACAAGACATCCTTAAATTCCTTAAACAACTTAATAAATGTTGTCTTTTCTTGCTTAGAACATCCCATCCCAAAATTGATGCATTGTGAGTTATTTTTAGTTCCTAAATTTACTTTTTCATGTGTCAAGGAAGAACTATTCGTTTTACAATTCACTGATTTTCTGAATTTATCGTGCAAATCATAAAACCTTTCTAATCTTACCACAAATTTTGGGATAGAATTTACCAGATTTGATGTTGACTCCAGGGATCTTGTGTCCAGTATTACCGTAAAATTGCGAAGGTCTTCGTCGTGGATACCTTCGTCGATAACTGCGCCTTGGAAAGTATCTTCCATGTGCAGAAAACTAATGATCTGTTGATCGTCATCGAAAACTCTCCAATTAGTGATGTTGTCTTGGACGAATGGTCTAAACAACAACTCGATGGAAAACACATTTGGAGAAAGGCCTTCTGCAGGAAAAAGTTTAGAGGTGACATTAGCTAACAAATCAGCCTCAAAATTATTCAATCTCAGAATAGAATTAATGTTAAACGCAAAACATTTGTTCATTAAATTCCATACCTCAGTTTGATAGCTTTTCAGGTGTGGAGATGAGCAGTGAATAGAATTTTTTACCTGTCCAACCACAATTTCTGAATCACCAAAGACTGTTAAATTATGAATACTCAAATCTAGTGCTTTTCTGATACCTTACAGGAGTTCCTTGTATTCGGCCGTATTGTTTGTGCATTCAAATTCTAACCCACAAGCGATCAAAGTTTTGTTACCTGCTGGATCAATGAGCACACATCCTACACCGACTCCTTCTTTAGATTTATATCCATCGAAGTAAAGAGACCATATCTGATTTTCATCAAGTGTATGTGACCCCTTAGAGAGGGTTGTTGACTGTGTGCATGTCATAAGTTCGAACTGTTGTTCCGGGTCAGTAATGGTAGAAGTTTCAGCCATGAAATTGCCGAAAAAAGTGTTCATCCCCTGCATTTCAGGTGAATTGGCGGAAGTAGTGAATGGTTCATTAGGATCATTTAAATTAGTTACCGTAAAATTAAGATAACGCTCATGATTGACCTTGATTCTATTTGACTTTCCATTCTCGGACAACCACAAGTGAGACCAATCTATCGCAAAATAACCATGTAGTTATTCAGACCAATCCCTACTTAAGAATACGCCATATACTTCGGGGATATCAACGACAATAATATCAATAATCTGATGGAATTTAGGATTAGATGATAATATGATAAGTACATTTTTTAATTCACCTATTACTTTAACACTGGTCTGATCAAGATGAATAATTTTCAGACTGGAAGATTGAACTTCAACATTGATTTTTTGGCAGACAGACCAAGGCATCACGTTTGACGATGCACCTGAATCTACCATACAATTATGTACATTCCTATTGAAAATTTCAAAAGTCAACAAAAAGGGTGGGACATTTATGCAAGTATTAACAACAGAAGTTTGTTGTTTTTTAGTCGCAGCCCCTGGAACTATTTTATCTACATTTGTTACGCTTTTTACAACAAGGTTTCTTTTATCAGAGGACTCTAGTGTCGTTTTAATGGAGACCTTTTGAGGTGTTTTGGGGCTGTTTTATGCAAATTTGTTGCTGTTCAGATTGTTGTTTTTGCTGTTTTCTACAATATTCTGCAACATCTTTTGTAGAAGAAAAAGAAATTTCAATAATTCATAAACAAAAATATTAGCTCTAAGTTTTTTGAGATCCTCAATCAAATCATACTCTAAACTTGGAGTTTCTAAATTCTATTTAGTTTCAATTGGTCTAGACTGTTTTTGAGGTGCATTAGTTCCAATTTCAGAAGAGGATTTATTCGTTGTTTTACTTCTGGTATTGTAAGGATGCACTGTTTCGAAATTGGCTTGAACGATACTATCTGAAAAATGCCCGAAAATGTTGGGAGAGGAATCGTCTTCTTCCACTATTTCTTGTTCAACCACGTCTTCGGGAATATCGGGAGGAACTAAGTTATCATGTGCCTCCAGAATCGTCTGGATAACATACTGTAGGGTTTCTAGGTTTAGGCCTTCAAATTTTGAGTTAGGCCGGTTTGTGGGAAAAGACTTTCTGAAAAAGGGTTTGTAAGGCCCTTTGCTTGAAGAATCTTCTTCAGCTGATCTTCTCAAATCTATAACTTGATTTGACAACTTCTGAATGACCTTGTGTAAACTTTCAAGATCAGAACCGTCTGATTGAGTTTTGGTTTGGGGAGGTCTAGGAAGAATTTCGATTTTCTTTTTGGAGGAAGAGGTAGTCTCTGCCTCGTTACAGATATTGTCCTTTAAGCTGAGAATATCTTTCTTGATTTGACTCGCCTCCTCGAAGGATTCTAATAATGTTGCTTTCTTAGACCTTTTTACCCATATTGCTATGTTTTTGTGTAGGGATTTCGTGTAGTATGCGACGATAAGATTTTCAGCGGGCATTGAATCCGTGGGGATTTGATTCTTTAATGTTAGAAACCTTTGATTAAAGTCTTTTATTTTTTCCTTGGGGTTCATATTTAAACTAGAGAGTTCCATGACTAAGACTTCAGGAGATTTGTCATCTCCGAATTTCTCAAGGAAACAAGATTCGAATCTATCCCAAGATACAATGGTGTGGGGTTGTTGGGAAAAGTACCAGGTAGAGGCATTACCCTTAAATGTATACGGAAAAAGTCTACATACTACGTCTTCGTGTTCTATGTTTCAGAGTCTAATGGCTAGCATGAATTTATTTATATGATCCTCAACGATCTGCTTGGAATTTGGGTCAAATTTGGGGAGCCATTTCTCCAGATGTTTAGGAAAAGGATGTTGGGGTCTAGGTATGGCCACTACATCTTGATCGAGCCAAGGTCTCACAGGATTATTTGGATTTTCCATAGGAATGGGTGGTGTCGAAGGCTGAGATGAAGAACTAACTTCGTTTGATGATTCTTCTCCTGAAAAAGAAGGAGATGAAGGGGGTGGTGATGGTGGGATACCAGATCCTCCCGCTGCAGGGGTGAGGATGTGATCTGGATCTGTAGGGTTTAGGGTAAGAATAGTGCCTTCAAGTTGCTCCCTAATATCAGAGAAGTCTAATGGTTGATTTAATGGCTGACCTAGTTGTCTGATACGGGCCAAATCACCATGTGTCCTTGGAAGGGATTGACGAACAATTTCTTGTACGTTGGCCCCTGGGGGGTTTGGTGTTACTGGTTCAACGGTAATCCATGGATTTTCATTTGATGTGGTTGCTATTTGAGATACAATGTTGTCTTCAGAATGAATTCTTGTTACTATAGGTGAGCGGGTAGGTGGGGGAGGAGTCTTGCGACCTCCACATGCTATCAATAGTGTTCAGGCCCTCCTTCTAGCGCCATTTGTTGACGGACGAAAATGACCGCTCGATAATTGGAAGAGTAGGTCCGGTCCGGGGTTGTTTGATTAACCCAAGCCGTTTGTATTGACTCACTCTGATGGGTTTAATGGCTCCGTTGGCCAATCTAAAATTCTAAAAGAAACAAATAAATAAAACAAAAGAAACAAAATAACTCACTAGTTACTGATTACTAATATATACAGCTTATTTAAATAATATTTACATGATAGGTATGTTTATCTAATTTATATACAAGATATACAAATTATGGGTTTTAATCTGAACTCATAAAAATCGAATGTAAAAAATGGTTCTTTTGATAAAAGTAGATAAAGAAAGAAAAAAGCACTATTTCTTTTTGGTTTGTTTTTAATCTATATGCATCTATAAGATCAAATATCAAACTATTATTGAAACAAAAAATGTAGACAGTGAAAACTATACTACATATAATAATCTCTATAATAAACAAGCAAATAAAAGGAACAAGCTAACCTATCAATCACTTGAAGAGTACGCATCCAACTGTTTGTATAATCATAAATCGTACATTAGTCCATCCACGAGATAAGTCTGCCGTGCACCTTCACGTTGTTTGAAATAAACGCCAAACAATACATTGACTGGTGTATTTAATTGATAAAACGATAGGATGCAAAATAATAACTATAATATATGAGACTGCAAGTAATAACGCATAAGATAAATCAGACAGTTACAAATTGCATTTAATCAGTCAACATGTTTAAAGGTAAACTTTATAATACAAATTGAATGATCATTCACTATTTTCATATAACCGAAGCATAAAATCATGAATTGTGAGAGAAAAACTATCTTGACGACATAATAATCTGTGAAGATGAAAGCTATCGACAGTCATCAAATGATCAAGATAAACAAATTATAGATAAAAACAACATTTACACACAGCTAAGGCATAAATGTAAACATATGTTATGTCCAAATTCGAGTATAAGCTTGTTCACAACTAGCCCCAGGCCAAGCTGTTGTAATTACAAAAATAATGGGTTTTTAAAGCCTTCAGAAAGGTAATTGTTTCCTCTTCTGAGATCAGATATTGATTACAAAAATAAAAAGGGGGATATAACCACCCATATCATACTAAATCCTCTAAAGCTAACAAAAGTTTATTTCTATTTATACAAAATGAATCAAAGGCATGACTAGCAAGTCTGAAAGATGCCTCAGATCAATTGGTAACCATGAACTCCTGAATATCCTGAAAAGAAAAGGAAAAATAGAAAGATTTAGATACATATTTAACCATTAATTTGCAAATTTTGAATTAACATAACTGGCTACAGAATCTGTTGATTCTGTAGCTAGTTATTTTAGTAAATGAAATCCAATTTATTGTAAGAACAAAGCAATCTAGTTTTAACAAATAATCCTATTTTAAGATAAAATGATCATACCTCCAACTGTAAGATCAAATCGTATCAGACAATCTTGAAATTTACTATGGCTGTTGCAGCCTCAACATTTTTAAATATTACATTCCCTGTAGTCTTCATACGTTTCTCTTTTCCTTGAAAGACAAACTCGAGCCTATGGTTTTTATTTGTTAAGGCATCGATCTGATCAATGAGGGCCTTAACCTGTGACTGTAGGATAGGTATATCAGTGTAGTATTTATCAATCCATAAAAGGCAGACTTCACACTTCGACTGAGCGACGGTCTCTTGGGAATAACCAACTTTGTGAACCAAAGCATCTTCAACATGTACTGTAGATTCATTACCCAATTTAATACCAGGAAACTCTACATTATGTTTCAGACAGGGAGGTAGATTGTCCACAAAGTTGTAAGGCTGATCGAGGTGTGGTTGGAATGAAAGAGGGTCTTCTTCAGCGAGGAACCTATCGATTTCAGAGTCCGAACTCTCATGGATCTCAATCATCTTGATCGAGCTCGCATGAGAGGTCGACTTGTTTCTGAGCTTCCTTGAAATTAACCTTCTGGCTCTCTTATTTTTAAAATTTAAATCAACATAGCCTTTAGATATCTTGTCTGTAGGTTTCTTTAAATTTTTTACAGAGTCATTAGGGTGTATAACTTGCTCACGGGCCTACTCAGTAATCTTTGGATCGAGTAAGGGTTTGTTGTAGGAGGCCGAGACACAGGCCTGGGTAGGTGAGAGGGGCGCTGTAGGGTAGATTAAGGTTTCTTCAATGACAAACTTTTCGATCTGTTCAACATTGGGGTTATAGAAACCGTTTCTGATCAAGAACGAATCCCAATTATCGTTCTACAACTCTAATTTATAGACAAGTAAAAAAATTATTAAGCCGTGATGGAAGAGGCTCGAGTCTGATCGTTGCTTTCTATATCTTTTGGCCATTTTGAAAAGGCTCCTCAGTAAAAAATAAGGCATGTTTAAAGGAAACCCCATAAAAATCATGAGCAGACGCAGATGATAAAGAAACACAAGACCAAAACATCCTTCATAGGTGACAAACTGTTTCAACACAACAAGTAGATCATGCCATCAAGATTTCAGTAAGGAGATGTGCATACCTTTGTCACATCCTTTTATATTCCGAGATGTAAAGAGAAGACTCCAAGGAACCTCTTCTACTTTTGCATTTTTGAACCACCTTTGACCACTCGTAGGGAGTCATGTAGCTTAGCTCAAGAAATCCTCTGTAAACTCGAGTTGAACATCACCCACCTTATCTCTACACCCATCAAAGGAGAGAACGAATTCCTGAGCAGTTTGTAGATTGAAACCCTGGAATTTTCTAAGGAAAACGAGCCAACCATTACTCTCAAGATACTCTCTGGCATCGTCATATAAGAGAAAAGTTTGAATGCCATTAGGTTCGACTCTAACAACAAAAGTCATACTGAATGAAAGGGAAATCAATCAAACACAACACATAGGGAGGGTTTGTGAGAACAGACCAAAGCCATACCTTGAGCCTGAGAAACTCCAACAGTCTATAAAGTATGGGGAGAAAATACATAACGAAAAGACAAGTATTCATTTGAAATGAGTTCGAGGGGTGTTGCAGAGCCCGAGACCAAGTCTTGAAATGATGATCTGACTATAATCATATTGTCACCTTTCATAAAGTACAAGCCAGGACCAGAGCATTAAAATGAAAATAAGTGTGCAACATAGTGGGTTTGATCATATGGTTTGGGAGGTTGAAATTCGAAAATCAAAACCTAGTAATGAGGAAACATATAACCAAGAATTAAACAAAAAAATACCATACCAATGCTCAAATCAAAAAGGTCCTTTGTTGATATAACTAACAATCCATAAGCATGCTTGGTGTTCAAGGAATTGAAACAAAGAGAATAGTCTTCATAGAAAGGAACAAGGCTTCATTAATAAACTGTAGAAACTTTTTGCCTTTAATAATTTTTTCAAACAGAATGGTAACACAGTCGTAAGTTTTCATGCTTTCAGTCATGAAAAAAGCATGAAAAAACAATAGGGAAAAGTGACAACTTACAATTGTCATTTTGAAAATTGCTCATGAAGAATAATAAAAATAAATTACCCCAGTTAGGCAGCTATATAGATCATTTAATTGATATAAAAAGTTAAAAAATATGTTGGGCTGCCAACAGGGTCCAATTTACAAAACCATGCCTCAGGAGCCGAGGAAAAATGTGGTCACCTAGTCCATGCCTAAACAAGATTGCATAATCTCATGGAGCTCAAAAATGCTGCTTTGTTAGGCTTTTATGCCCGGAGGAGGAATTGGCCAAGAGTCCCCGAAATAGTTTGGGATGCAACTTGCAACTGGGCATAAAATGAAAACCGAGACTCAGATTGAGGAACCTTTGACTTTGATGAATTCCTTACATAGGATTTCAGCTAGAGCACCCCTCACTCCCAGTTCCAACCCCTTGGAAGTAGTTTTTTTATCGATTTCGATAACTAGTGCTTTGCTCAATAAGAAGTAATGCAACATTTGGATTTAGGGGCCAATTTATGAAACCATGCCTCGGGAGTGGATGGATAATTTGGTCACCTATTCCATGCCTAAACAAGCTTGTAGCATCTCACGTAACTAAAAAATGTTGCTTCGTTAGTCTTTTATGCCCTGAGCGGAAATTGGCCAAGAGTCCCTAAAATGGTTTGGGATGGGACTTGCAACTGGGAATAAAATGAAAAATGAGACTCAGATTGAGGAGCTGTCTTCTCTGTTGGATTCCTGGCATAGTATTTTAGCTAGAGCACCCCTCACTCCCGGTTCCAACCCCTCGAAAGTTGTTTTTTTCATCGATTTCGATAACTAGTGCTTTGCTCAGTAAGAAGATTTGCAACATTTGGATCACTCCCATACCTCTTCATGAAAGATTGTGAATCTATGGTGCATGTACACATATGTGAGATGTGGGTTTATGATAATATTTTGAATTTTCCAATAACATTCTCCATAGAACTTGTGTAAACCATTCCATTTGGTGTTTGTTTCACTAAGTGTAAAGAAAAATGTTGGAGAAATATAAGATGTAAGTTAGGTATGAGCTATTTGTTACCTCTTTATTACCTTTTATTTTAATTGTATCCATATTTTGTATTGATAAAATGAGGAATTAACCCGAAACTGATTCCATTAGACACAAACTCAATCCTAAGGGCAACTAAGGAGAAAGAACAACACACGCTAATTAATGTAGGAGACAAGCATGCAAACAAACCTTCTCACAAAGAAGCGCTAGTTGGTGATGGAATCCAACATCGCTGAATTGATGCACGAAGGGGATGAGTTTCAGTGGGTGGGAAAGTTACATTGACAACTTGCTTAATGAACTAATTCCCTGGTGCAAGTTACCTCACTGAGCAATGGGCAACCCTCCAAGGAGTCTGAGTGAGTCTAGCCAACGTCAATCCCAGGTACAACACCACCTTCCCTATGCTGTCACCTTGTGTAGGAAGTCTAAAATATTATGGTCTCTATGGTACCACCTACTATACCAAAGAAGAGGGGGGACAGTCAATAGTCGACACCAATACCAACAAAGAAGGGTTGATTACTCTGAGGGCCCCAATGCGACCTCGTGATTGACCCTTGTGTTAGAAGGGCTTCCCAAAGTCAGTGATATAACAACTGGATTTCACTCCCCAACTCAAGGCTTTATGTTTGTTTAGAAGCTTTGGAAAGTTATTCTCACAATCCTATTCCAAAGCTCTACACCTAAGATAACATGGGTTTGAAGAGCCCTAGAAAAGTTGCTAGATAAATTTTAATTAGCGCTTGATTTTAGGTTGTTGTTACTCACAGGAATGGTCATGAAACTGATGGCATTTTGACTCGAATCTTTAAACCATGCAAGAGGAAAATGAAATGCAAGAAATTCAAATTCGATGAAAACTAGCTATGGGAAGGAGAAAGAGATTTTAAGCAAATAAATAATTTCTTGATAGATTACTATGTGTGCAGTACTGCAAAATGACCCAAATTTTAAAAATACCATGCAAATGTCATAGTTCACTTAGTACACCTATACAACATTGAATCATTTGTCATCATTTCTAACATAGTAAACTTTTATGATTATAGATACCACCATACACATTTTGAATACTCATAAGGATCACGGGGGCTTCACCTTGTTGACCAAAAACTTATCACGTAATTCATTCATAAAGGGGGGTTTTTAATTATGAACCCACATGTTGTGAATATATGTTGTGCGTAAAACGCTAAAAATAACAATGTAATAAATAAAAAATGATACAAATCCTTGTTTCATAAGAGTAATGTCACATAAGGATTTCAAAGTAGGATACAACATTCATTTACATGATCTAGGTTCCTATTCATGCCCCCCTTCATTGGACCAAAAGAAAACATGATTCAAAAATCCATCCTCTCCTCTTTTTAAGAAAACATGATTCAAATACATCCTCTCCTCTTTTTATTCCTTGCAAAGCAAGGACTATAATAATCACCTCATGCGAATAATTCATATGTATAGAACATCTAACAAAAAAATATTTAAGTTATGGTAAAGTCATAGAATTTTGTATTTTCCGCCATATTAATTTTATCTTGAGTTGTACAAATTGTGTAGTTTTTAGTGTTCTCTAAATAAGATGGTCTCTATCCCTATGGCCATTGATGGTCTCTCTTGAGATGGTCCCCACAATCTAAGTAATACCAAGAAAACAATAGGTTGCATTTGTCAAGATAATACCCACAATACAATTTAATGTTAGGACAATGAAAGAAAGAAGCCAAAATATTAGACAATATATCACATACAAACAATAAACAAGAATTAGGTTGCAAAGGGTGA
>SNQJ01S0015738.1:0-15210 GCA_010110895.2 Picea sitchensis
AAAAAAAAAATGCTAGTGGACAATGTGTTTTCACACTTGAATCAATGTTGTTAACTATGGACTTTCTCAATCTTTTTCATTCCTTCTATTTATGGATAAAATACTAATTAGTGTAAAATTAATTTTTTTCTTATTATCTTTCTAACCTTATATTAATATGCCAATAGATTTATAGTTTTGATTTGATGGGTTGGAGGGGTTACTAGTTGGTTATCCCTTAGGGATGTTAGTAGGTTAATGGATAAGGATTAGACTCAATATGGGTTAGTCATAGGTTAGTGGGATATGAAGTAGGTTATTAACACACTCATAACCTAACATACTTAACCTACTGATCCAGGTGGATATCGGTGACCACTCACCTTTTCCAACTGGCTCAAAACAGTTTTCTGGCAATTTTGGTAATTTACTATTTTTAGCAGTTTTTCGGGTCCTGAACTCCAGAGCCGTTTTCAGGCCCTAAACGACGTTTTTTGGGAAAACGGGAAGCAACATGGAAGTTCGTTCATGTTGCTTACACAAAAATTGTATTCCTCGCATAGATCTTTCTAACAAGGTATCGAGCACTCCAAACGGAGATCGTATGCAAAAGTTATGCCCCCGGGAAGTTGACGTATCAACTACCTCCATCGGGGCCCGCAAACCTTTTGGATTTTCATCTTCCGGGGTTAGGGTTTGGGATTTTCCTTATGTTAAAAAGGACCTTAGAGCCTCATTGTAACAATCATCTTCCTGCAAATGCGAGTAGTCATCACATCTCTTCTTAGAGATAAGTTTCCACCATTCTAGCGAGTCTGTCACTCTGTATTTTTACAGTCTTTGTACATTTTTGCTCATTAATAGAAAATTGTGTATTACTATATCTCTGTTTTTATGGTCACATATATGATACATTTCTATTATATTATTGGATATCCGTGATATCTCTGTGCATTTCTTTATTTTATCTCCTCTCTCATTTCATGTCGAAAATAATCTGGATCGCCTACCCACCTAACCCACCCCACTAACGCATAACCCACTAACCTATCTAATCCATTGAACCAATGTCTAAAATATATAACCTACTCCACTAAGCCATGAAACTTGCATAACCCACTATCCTACCCAACCCACCTCCCTGATATACATAACCTATTAACCCACCTAACCTATAAACCTAAAATATTATTGATCTAACCCACCAAACCTCCTAGATCCACCTATCATAGCTAACTTAGCTACCCCACTAACCTATGATATTACAAGTCACCAAAAGCTAACCCACCTTATTTATTAATCCTTGTCTAACCTACATAGCCTACCCCACAAGCACATATAACTTACCCCATTAACTCAACTAACCTTCCTAATCCATAAATTTCACTAACCCACCTAACCCCTAACATACCCCACTAACCTACCTAACCTTCTAATCCACAAACCCACATAACCTACCAACCCACTACCCTACTTGACAATACAACCTTTCAAAACCCACCAACCTACCTAACTCATGTAACCCACACAAACCTCTTAAAATAACTTACCTAGGACACTACTTAAGACAGTATTTAGATGTTATATAGTTGCTCACAAGCTATAAATTGAAATTTAATGGTACTATAAATACATTGATGAGATGTTATTAGGACGTTGGAAGAGGATGATTTTAGCATCTAGACATTATTGGGACACTACTTATATGTTATAAGGATGCCCAAATATGTTAATGAGATCTATATTTTGGTGAAGTTCTTCACTTTTTTTATTTTAATGATCTCTATAGTTTGTAAGACAAGCAAGGCCATACTTAGAAACTCTACTTGATAATAAAGCCATCACTAACTATCATTGTGAATCCCTTCATTGATTTCTCATCATTTATTTTTGTCATGGTCTCTATAGTTGCAAGATAAATATGGAACTAAATCCTTCTTCTTTGATGCACTTTGTCCTCCAAGTAAATTGGGTTTAGTATTCCATTATGTGGTCTACTAAGTGGTTTTTTTTTTGCACTATATTTCTAATAACATATTTTTCCCCTTTCCTAGAAGTTAAGACAATAGAATTGTTAGAATTTTCTAACATTTCTAGATTTTTCTAATTTAGCCTTTTGATAAGCATCTTGAAGAATAACTGATCTAAACATCTCAACTCCTTCTAAATTGGAGTGATCAACCCAATAATGAACTTTGTGTCCAATTTAGTTTCTTAGTCCATCATTAGGAGATGAAAAACATAGTGATTGAATTATTGGATATAAGCATCTACCATTTGACTAAACTTTCGTCATAGTTACATATTGATATTATCATTATTGCTCCTTAAAATAGTTGACAAGATAGAACTTGTCCTTGATTGAGATTTTAAATTCATCCCAAGTCAAATCTTTCATGGCACCGAGAAATTATAATATGTGCTAGCATAAATTCTCCCACCAAAGAAAATATATCTTGCACTTGCATAACTTTATGAGGAAAGTTCCCAATATTCTTCCTTGAACTTCTATAATTCATAAAAAGAGTCTAATGGCCTTAGCCAATCATTTAGTCATAGGGCATCCATTTTTCCATCACAGGGTGAAATCTCCACTTTAAGAGAAGATCTTAGATTTGGCAACAAGTTCCCTTGTGAATGAGTCAAACTTTGATCTAAATTGTTTCTCGAGGGTTGTGTTGAAATTGTAGCCTACAAATTCATTATATAAGTTGTCTAGCTCCACAAAAAATGGGAAATATTCAACATTGACCATCCATGGATCTAAATTTCATATTAAGGATTGCAACTTTGGTCTCATGGAATCCAATGCAACTTTGCATGCCATCCTCCATATCTTTTTGAATCAGAGAGTGCGTCTTAACTATAAACTATGCAATAGTAAATCAAGAATCTATAAAACAAATGATTTAATATCAAATTGATTTGGTGAAGGATATTCCTAGAAAAATTAAGTGCTACCATAGCAACTATCTACAAAGGTCTCATTCACACACAATTTTATAGTTATAACAAGTTCATTTAATAAATCAAACTATAGAACCATTAAACCAAAACGGATCTAAATATTAAACCCTCATCCAAACTTTGTAATTGAATTTTTGCAAAAGTTTGAAGTCAACTATCAGCTTGAAGAAAAAAAGTGAAAATCCTCAGGAAGTAAAACAAATCACCTTGATAGTTGGCATTATAGGGAAACCATATTGAAGATAATGATTGCTTGATGGAAAGGACAAGCAACCACGAGCAAGGGAGAATTAAAGCTTAGGAAGAATAAAGGTAGTATTAGAAGAAGAGGGATCAAAGGTTAGAGGATGAAGGAGCCACTAAGCATGTCCACACATGAGAAGAAGATTGTCCATGGACCAAATCCATATGTGAATATTGTTAGTGAGTAAGATTGCATCAAAATATCATTTGAGATTGCATATTATGCTTAGTAATAGATTTCTTGAGCAAGAACTAAATACCATCAAATCTTGATTTGCTCATTTGGGTTTCCATGGTAAAACATATTTGTTGTCTATATTGCATGTAATTGTTGTGTGATAGAAATCCGATTGCATTGCCATATTAGATTTACGCATGTGTGATTTGTTAAACCTTCAAATCAATTCCCATTGGTTTAATTGACGGTATAAATAAAGGTTGAGCACGATCTAATTTACCCATTTTGTTGGTATGAAAATCGCATTCTACAACACCATGCCTAATTTATTGTATTGTTGGGTGTTTTCCTTAGTCAAATAATTATTTGATGGACCTCTAGTGTGATTTTAGTTGCATATACTACACTTTAGAAGACCTTTATTAATCGTTGGAATCCCTAGGTTGCTTGGGACTATTGTGTATGTTATGTGTAGGGCATAATTATTGTCCTACAATTGTTCTTTGGTTCTATTCTACCATGGGATTCAACACACAACATAGTTCTATCCACCCGATACATTTTAAACACATTGTTTACACCTACAACCATGTTTTTTAGTAGCTTAACATGTCCCTATCCCATGTATTTTGTTAAATTACTTATCATCCATATGTATGTGTTTGTAATTTCTTGAATGGGTATACAATTGATTGCCTGAGTGTGGTGCAAGAACATTTCAAGAGGATAATTCACTCTCAAATGGAAATTTGAATCAGTGTGCTTAATAGATACCATGTAGATAGATTTCAAGTGTTCTGTAAGCACTTGTGAACAGTAAACAAATAATTCTTTTAGCTTCTATTGTATTTGACTAACTATTGGGTTGTCGTTGGCACAATAGGAATTGTGTAAACATTTTTTCCTTTTTCCTTTTGTTGATTGGTATTGGTTTTCCATAGCAAGTAAACCAATCAATGAGACAATATGGAAACATAATATTTCATATCTATTGATGAGAGTAGATAAAAGGGTCTACACTCAAAGTTGCACCAAGAATAAAGAACATATTTTTATTCCAATAGAAGATTGGTGTTGATGAAACTTGTGGGCTATAAATCCCTCATTTACAAATCATATTGGTATCAGAGGCATTGAATCCATGATCTTGACGGATCTTCCAAAACTTTGAAGAGAATGGGAGAAGGAAGGGACGCAAGCCATCACTCCAAATTTCTTGTAGAAGCTTGAAAGAGGGCAACCAAGGGATGTTTCCACCACCTAAAACTACACCAACACTTGGGGGACCAAGAAAACAAGTTGGAAAGCACCCAAAAAGGATTGTTCTGAAGATGGAAGAAGAGGACTTGAATATTAATAGTTTGTCCTCATCTTGTGCAACAAGTCCACAAATGGTTTTGGCATTGGGAATAATTAGAGACGAAGAAACAACAACATTAGAGGAATATACCAAAGGTTGGATGAGTGAAAAGTTATCCACGACTTTCCCATGGTTTATGAAGATAGTTTTGGAAGCACTACAAATTGCTTGAATAATTGAAAAAGATAAGTAAGAATACTAGAGAATTAATGGAATCCATTGCATTGTAATCCTCAAATTAATGAAGTGTTGAGAAGCCAATATAGAGTGTGCTAGAAAAGAACATAGCATGCTACATCTATGATTTGAATCTTTTGGGGACCAAAATCGTTTGAATAGGGAGGTGTGATGTGAAATATTAACCCCTCATCCAAAATCTGTAATTTAAAATTTTGAAAAAAGTTTGAAGTTAGTATTCAACTTGAAATCAAAAGGCCTCAAGAAGGTGAAATCCATCACCTTGATGGTTGTAATTTTGAGGCAACTCTATTAAAGATAATGATTGCTTGATGGAAAGAACAACCATCCACAACCAACGGATAATTTAAGATTTGGAAGAAGAACAAAAACATCAGAATAAGAGAGCTTGGAGATATCATTTTCTCATAGATCTGAGGATGAAGGAGCCATTATCCATGAGCCAAAGCCATTTTCAAATATTGTTCACGACTAAGAATGCATCGAAAACTTATTTAAAAGTTCATATCTCATCATTTGTACTAAATTTCTTGAGTAAGAATCAAACCCAATCTAATGTTGGTTTTCCCATTTAGGTTTCCAAGTTAAGAAAATCTTTGTTATTTATGGTGCATGTAATTGCAGTGTGATTTAAATATGGTTGCATAGTTGGGTTAGATTTATTCCTATGAACTTTGTTAAAAATTTGAATCAATTCTTATTGGTTTGATATTTGGTATAAATAATGGTTGTGCACTATCTAATTTACCCATAATAACATTGTCATTCATGGCTCTATTTGTCGGTATGATAATCACATTCTATAGGACCATGCCTAATTTTTTGTATTGTTGGGAATTCTCTTCCATCAAATAATTGTTTGATGGACCACTAATGTGAGTTTAGTTGCATATACCACACTTTATATCACCTTTATTAAGTGATGGAATCATTGGCTTGCTTGGGACTATTGTGTATACTCAATATAGGGTGTAATTAGTCCCCTACAATCATTTTTTCGCTTTATTCTTCCACATTCTTCAACTCACAACGTAATTCTAGTCACCCCTACATTTGTATGCAAGATAACAACAAAAAAACACATTGTTTACACCTACAACTATCTCTTTTAGTGTATTAACACATTCTCACCCTATGTATTGTGTTAAATTACTTAGCATGCTTAAGTAATTTCTTGAATGTGTAGATGATTGATTGATTGCTTAAGTGTGGTGCAATCACAATTCAAGAGTAGAATTCATTCTCAAATGACAATTTGAATTAGAATGCTTGACAAAGACCATGCAAATAGATTTTAAGTCTTGTGTAAACACTTGTAAATACGATTTTTTTAGTTGCTATTGTATTTTATTAAATGTTGGGTTGTAGATGACACATCAAGAATCATGAAATTGTTTTTTTATTGATTGGTTTTGATTTTTCATAGCAAGTAAACCAATCAATAAAACAATCTGAAAACAAAGTATTTTTACTTATTGATAATGAGAAAGGTTTGCACTCGAAGTTGCACCAAAAATAGAAAACAAAATTTTATTTCCACAAAAGATTCGTGTAAATGAAACTCATGGGATATAAGTCCTTTTCATTTATGGATCAACGACATCAATATAACAACCTACATAATTGGCATGATAAATTGAGATATAATATCAACTCCAACATTCCATTAACATAAATGAATATACACAATGATTACAAGGAACATAAACTTTTATAATCGAAGAACTAAATATTACTACCATATCCTACATCACCAACTCAATTTCATTCAAGGGGAAGCATATAAATGATTTTACATATCCAAGGGAATACAAAGAGCCACATCGGTTGATATCCCATTTGTTTGAAACTTGATCGATATTATTGGTTGGGAAGATAAAAAGGTAGAGAGAGAATGTATTGAGTTTCTTGGTGTTAGTTGAGATTCCTTATAACGATATTACATGGTAAATTAACCCAAAGTTATGTGAGACACTTAAGGTATGTGAAATTGTGTTTGATATTATGATAAGTATTAATGTTTGCATGACATTAAACTCCTACAGAATATATATGGTGAAGCAGGATTGATATGTAGTTATTGACTACCGTCTTCCCCTATAGGGTGGTCAGATGCATAGAAAACAACATTGGGTAACTTCCTCAAGAGGTGGGCATACTCATACTTAAGTGATGTAAATGTTTATGATAATAACACTTATGATGAAGTGGAATAGTGTGGCGTCATCTCTAACTGTAATAGTATGTGATATTATGATTTTATACCATAACTTCGCAAGGTGTTGTTGTACATGGGCTATGAGTGTATTATGAGTGCTAGGAGAGCTATGGTATGGGGAAATTGATAGTGTGATGTGTGAAGTTGGGGAAACTAACAAAGTTATCGGAGGTGTTGGGAAAATAACATCATTTGTGGTGTGCATAGGCTGGAAGAGCTATGGCCTTGTAACCAAAACAAGGGGTTATTTATCAGGATTCTTCAATATTTTTATGGAGTAAGACTTTTTACCATAACATAGATATCAAATCAATGAGAATTTTATAGAGTTCTTATTTTTTAGAGATTTATTGGTCACTTTTACCGCCATTTTAAAAAGTGATGTTATTGGTAATACCATTTTTTTAAGGTACTTTTTTGACATTTTTAATCTTCTTAGTTATAATGTTGATTTTTTTTAAATGTTGTTTTTTCATATTTTTTCAATTTTTTTCTTTAATGTTGTTTTTCAAACTTAAAATTTGAGGTTTTTGACTTAAAAATATTAATAATGTTATAGGTCATTTATTTTTTCAAAGTTATGATTTTCATCTAATTATACATTTTTAATTCATTTATGATGCCATACATTATAAATACAAATTAAAATATTTTTTGTGAACACTTTTTAAGCGTCTATCAATGCATATATGATTGATATAACTAAATAAAATTAATATTAAACATTTGGCAAAAAAAATATACATTTGAGTGTTAATTATGACAAAGGCATGTATATTTGTGATGAAGGCGTGTATATAAGAAGATATTTTTCCCAAAACCTGTCAACAAACAAAACCTATTAGCCAAACCACCTTACAAAACCAGTTAACCAAACCACCTTGTATTTATACACTTCCAACTGTCAATCATTTTCACCTCCATCTGTCAAGCATTTTCACCTCCAGTTGTCAAGCGTTTTCTCAATATGTCAAGCATTTTCATCTAGCTTCGTGTCGGCTTTGACTTTTGCTTGTTTCATATTTCCTCAAATTTGAAATTGAGCTATTTATCACTTTGCTTTGCTATATTATTGTTTCATGTGCCCTCAAATTTGAAACCGACTGAACTATTGATTGCTTTGCTCTGTTGTATTTGTGGGAGTTATATTCATCGCATGTGCATCTTCGTCCTGTGGCCTCTGCGGGTGAACATCAATGGAATCAAGCACCTATTTTCCCTCCCCTACACCTTAGAAGCATGAAACCAAATCAAATCCACCGATCATCTTCATGCCACATCCTCACGTCAGTCATTCAAATCTACCTACCACTCCACAACCCCAACCCTTATTAAATGATTTCCCACTGGATGTGTTTATGGATAAATACAAAAAGAAAAAACAACAAGGATGGGGTTTCAATGGGGGAAATCCTATTGACAATGGCAGAAAAAGGAAGGAAAGAGAAATGACACAGAGCAACAACCACAATGACAACAATGACACATACTCAAACTCCACATCATTCTCTTTGCACAAACAACATCGATCCCATCCAGAAGGAGGAGGATCCATAGGTTGTTCACCCTAGATAGGATTCGAACCCCAAACTCTATACAAAATAGGCCCCAATTTTTCACCCCAATGATCGAAGAATGCAAACAATTTGGTGAATTGGTGTTTTGACTGCTTTATGTCTAAAGAGTATCTCACTTGGGGGACATTGTTGGGAAGACCGTGGTCGCAGCAGGATTCAAACAACATTAAAATCCCTAACAACAAATCACAACCTAAGTCTCGCTCTCTCTATAGGGATGCACATGAAAGAAGAATAAATAAAGAGGGGCTTCATTATATGCTCATGTATTTCCTCTGAGATGGTGACTTTCACCTCCCCAAAATTATGAATCCTTCTCAACGGTCGACTTAGCTCGGATTAGAATAATAAATATCATTCTTCCTTCCAAACAAAAGCACTCCTCCCTGTACAGATCTCAAGGACTTTGGCCGCCTGCTCGAATCTCGTGCAAATAATGGTAAGTTTCAATGAAATCCCCTCCATTATGATTTGTTAAGGAAAATAATCTAATTACATCCTTAACTAATTGATCTACGGTTACAGGAGTTGGTAAGTTATACTAACCTCTATAACTTATTTGTAACTATATTTTGTAACTATATGTTCATATTAATATACAATACAGATCAAGGTGTTGTGTGCATTGCACTATAAGTTATGTGTATTCCTTTACATGGTATCATAGCGAATCTGGGCCCGACTCCCTCACGGGAGGGCCCAGGAACCTAGAGATATGAAAGCTTGACTGTGCAAAACATGAATGTAGAAGGAATCGTGGAGAAAGATAGAAAGGTGTTAAGAAAGGATGAAAGATAGGCTCGTTCCCAAGAAATACAAGAGGTCGATAAGGAGAAAACGTCGATGCAAGGCGCACTGGCGTGGACGATTCATTAAAATCGTTGTATTAAGGAACAATTGTTTGTATGAAAGAAGAATTGTTGTATGAAAGAAGAATTGTTGTATGTAAGAAGAATACAGTCAGCAAGAAGCGTGAGAGTATCGTGGGCCATTGAGAATGTTACACAAGTAAATTGAAAAATTTCTCTGGCTTGTTTGATTATCCCCATGATGTTTCATCATTCTTTTCCAAAGAATTACGAGAGAGAATGTTGTTGGATTTTACCAAAATTTGGTGGAGTTCTAGTATTTAATTCTTTGAAATAAAATTAGTGTATTAAACTGGTGCAACTTGTGTCATGCTTTATTTAAAGCTTTGAAATAAAATTAGTGTGTTAAAGTGGTGCAAATTGTGTCATGCTTTCTTGAGTTGATTGATAAACCAAGAAAGGATCAGACAAGAACGAAATCAAGATCGCCAGTTAAGGAGGAAAGATGATCAAGCAAGAAAATATCAGTATGAGAGAGGATCAACGGATTGTGTATTGTGTGGAGAGGCGATTAAACAAATGAAGAGTATTGTTGTTGTGGATCGATAAAGACAAGAGATTGAATTTTCCAGCTACTGGGAAACAAGTAGAATAATTCACGAAGATCTGCGAAGACGTAAGAAGCGTGAGAAGCCAAGAAGTTGCATTATTTTAATTAAAGAAGAAGGTATGAGTTTTATTTGCCAAGAAGCTACATTATTTTAATTGAATAAGGAGACAGTGAGAGGATCGAATCACATGATATGTTGGTCATTTTGTGGAGCATTAAATCCACAATGAAGTCGAGAAACACGAAACTGGTGTGTATGAATGTGCTTCCTATGGTTTCGAGCAGCTTGAAGTGTTGGCCATGGGAGGGATGAATACTGCAAGATTGTGCTCCCTGTTGTTTTGAGTAGCTTGAAGCATTTTCCATGGGAGGGATGAATACTATGAGGATTAATATGTGCCACGGTACCAAGGACTAACATATTAATGTTATTAGGAACATAAAGAAGTTAATAGAGAAGGAAAGGACCACATACTCGAAGATAACATTGATTAAGAAAAGTTTGAAAGAATCATTGTGTGGGATTAAGAAAATAGAATCTTTGATCTGCAAGAAGATGGTGTTTAACAAGACAAATAACCCGAGAAGCAGTGAAGCAACAAAGAAAGTCGAGAAGCTGTGAAGAAGTGAGAAATTGTGGAGAAGCCACGAAGAATCTGATAAACAAGAAGACAAGCAAGTTGCAAGAGAAAAGAAGAAAAGAAAGTAGTAGAGATTGAATCTACAAGAAAAAAAATTGGTGTGAATTCACCAGCAAATTTAAGAATCCATTATGAAGTGGTGGAGAGAAAGCAATGGAAAAATATCTCATGGGAAATGGAGCAAGATGACTACCCAAACATGAAGTGTTCTAATTTGGGGGTGCATGATCGGTTGTACCTGACACCCCATAGATTTTTTGGTTGTTGTTGTTAATGTCTAGACATAGGCAAGTTGATCTCCTCAAGTTTGTTGTAAGTCTTGTTATTCAGGCATACAAGTAGCGTTTTAGCACATGGTGTATCCCTCCCATGCACAAAGAGGATGTGGTGTCAAGTTGTTGAATGAACCACTAGAGTAGGTACGGGGGTGTTAGGTATACTCGTATACTAGCTTGATGTTGAATCGAAGAAGTTGAATCTTCGATGAAAGGGGAATGTGAGATGGTTAGGACAAAGTTATGTTTAAAGGGGGGTGTTAAGTTATGATTAAGGGGGAGTCTAATACATTGTAAACCATCAAAGATGAGAAGAAATCTTAGTCCAAGAGAAGTTGTTGATAGTTTTATTTAATGTTATTACCGGATGTAATTAAGGTGGAGTGTTAAGGAAAATAAGCTAATTACATCCTTTACTAATTGATATACGATTACAAGAGTTGGTAAGTTATAATAACCTTTATAACTTATTTGTAACTATATTCTGTAACTATACATTCATAATAATATACAATACATATCAAGATGTTGTGTGTGTTACACTATCAGTTCTGCATATTCCTTTACATGATCCATGTTCATATCTTAGGTTTTATGATCGACATGCATTTGTTGGTCATGTTACTAAATGTCTTTACACAATCATGGTCTTGTGCCAACACCTTACTTACCATGCAAGGCTTGAAATAAATATATGTAAAAACCTTGATGTGAACCCTATCGCAAAAAGAAACTTTGGGTCCCTCGGCTCTTAATCTCATTGGAATGAAAGTGACGAAGCAAGGCCATTGGAATTTATGCATAGGAAAACAAAATTGGACCAAACTCCCGACCAAACTATGCGTCTATATTTATCTATATACTATTGATATTCCATTATGTTTTAGAAGTGAGTGTAGAGTATAATCATGTAAGATACAATTGAATTCATTGAACTCATTCTCACTTGTTTTTCTATTATTAGGTAGCAGCTTCAATGCAGAATGAAACAGAAAAACATATTCCAAATTACCTAAGTCTTCCCTCTAAATTGAATTGTCAATAAAATATGATAAATAATGTTAATTAATTTTAATCATGATTTAACAAAATAATAAATGAAAATGCAATCTAAAGATGTCCTTTTTTTAAATCAATCATAATATTTTTTACAATTCACTATATTTGATATGGTCTTATTAGGGTTATTTATCCTTGGAATACATAAATGCCTTTGTCCTTTTGTCTTCTATATTCAAGACCTAACCTAACACGTGATGAGAGATCTCCCATTTGAAGATTTCAATTAAGCTTCGATAATAATGTTTGTTATATCCAATTTATTAAATTGGACTTAATACTTTAACTCGAAAGTATATGAATATTTATAAATGTATCCAAAGGTTATAAAGCCATTATGAAAGATCTACCATTTGAAAGATTTCAAATAAGATTCAATAATAATGTTTATCATATCGAATTTATTAAATTGGACTCAATACTTTAACCGAAAAGTATATGTATATTTATAAATGTATCATAAAGCTTGAAAAAACCATTATGAAATTACGGTGAAACATCCCATGGAAGATATGCTAAACCATTAATCCCAAATAATGAAGTTTTTTTTNAATTGGACTCAATACTTTAACCGAAAAGTATATGTATATTTATAAATGTATCATAAAGCTTGAAAAAACCATTATGAAATTACGGTGAAACATCCCATGGAAGATATGCTAAACCATTAATCCCAAATAATGAAGTTTTTTTTTTCTTGAAAATCATAAATATGTGAAATTAATGTATCTCATTAGTAAGGTGGGGCTTGTGAAATGAAACATTTGATGATTTTGATTTTTTCAGATTTGTAGTTATTTAAATTCAGTGATAAAATATTAATTGAAATTGAAATTTTAAATTGTTAAAATCATTATTTTTAATAGACAATAAATTTAGCATTTTCAAATATTTTTTATCAATTAAATTTAAATAATGATATTATTATTTTATTAAAATGAAAAAAAAAAAATTATTAAACATATTATTTAGTTTTAATTTTCAATTTCATATTGATTGGCTTTTTTGTCTTTTATAAAATTAAAATTAAAATTTTTAAATTAGATTGATAAAAATAACATTCTCAAATTTCTTTAAAAAAATTAAAGTTTTATTAGAATGAAAACATTCCTAAATTATTTTGGCATTTTCATTGGCATGTGTAAGGGTATGCTAGTTATAATGGAACACACATACATTTTAGAAATATTTTCTTTTTTTAAAATATCATTGTTTAAAATATTAGATCAAATGAGATATTTTTATGGTCAAAAATTGAAAAGAAAAAACTATAACATTTTATTTTTCATATTTTATATATTTAACCTATAAAAATGATAATATTTAATGTTATTTTATTTCAAATAATGACTCACATAAAAATCAAAGACAATAACTAAACCAAATAATATGGTAAAAAACATATTAAAAAGATTGACCATAAAACAATAAAAACTATATATTTATTATTAATGTAAAATTTTAATGGCCAAAACATTACACATATAACTCATCAATTATATGTTAAATTGAACATTTCTCTAATATGCCAAATTCATCATCTTCCACATGTATATCTTTAGTTTTAGGAGTTTGTCTTTCTTCTTGTACATCATTCCACACATCCATTGGTATTCCATATTTGCAAGTTGTCCAAAATGATCCTTTCCAAACAAGCCTTTCAATGGTGGTTGAGACTCTTTCATCATTTTTGCCACATGTATTGAGCTAAAATCTCTTTTCTTCGAATCCACTTCTTTCATTTCATATAAAAGAGATTGAATAACATTAAATTGTTGCTTAATAAAATCACATTATAATGCATTATTTTTAATGGCATTTTTGTAAGTAACATGATAACATTGTACCAAATAACCATATATATAAAAAATTAAAAGTATAATATCATAAATTAATAATTGTATAAAAAAATGCTTTACAATCGAATATGGAGAAATGTTAAAAAATAAAATATTATGTTATGTTATAACTATAATTATAATAAAGTAGACTCAATTAAAAATAACAATTGTGACGCCACATAACTAGTTGGTGATATCAACACAAATCCAAGTGCAAAACTTCTTCTTGTCGCTTGCAAATATTGATCTATCCCAGTTGTTCTTAAATTCCCAAATATTCCCAAAGAAAGAGTGTTACCATGCTCAACATGAATGCAATGTTAGGGGATATCATTGCAAGAACCAATTGCCTAGTGGAGCCTCCTACGTGGGATAAAATTCCAATGAACTCAAAGGGAATGACTCTTGGAAGCTAGAGTAAGATTCCCACGTAGAAACATCATTTCAGATGTGAATTGCTTAAATGTTATCACGCGAGAGTAGCGTGGTATGTGATGCAACTTTGTGTCAAGGGTACGTGAGGGGCCCTTAATACGTCACAATTGTTGTTGTCACATGTTACCATGATGCAGACATGTGGCGGATTCCCATCCCTAGTTGAACCTTTCATTTCACTAAATGATGTGTCAATTTGACCCTTGTTGATGCGCATATCAATTTTTTTGGAATTTGCCTCATGCCAATTATTGTTATACGATTTCGACCCCTTGAGGTGGATTTAATCGGATTTTGTGGAGGTTTCTTCATGTACATAAGGTAAAGGTTGGGAAGACAGTACCCCATTAATTATGATGATGCCTTGATCCAATTGCTTTGCCTCTTTAGCAAGGCTATCCACTTGCCCATTTTGTCGCATGTAAATATGAAGGTAATCCATTGATTTGAACTTGTGTTATGTATCCATGATTTTTTTGATAGATCCTTCTGAGAGTGAGGTGAATATTTTTACTAATCGTTGAAGACCTTTAATGATTAAATTAGTCTCTGATGATGAGAATTCGAGCTGAGTTCTCTATTGGAGTTAATTGCATTTCCATATAAACTGCAAGAGCTTTGGCTTAATTGTTTTTGGTGTTTCCCAACCCCATGAGTATTCCATAATATATTTTCCTTCATAGTCAAAGAGGACTCCCCCTATCTACCGTCCTTGGGTTTCCTTTCGAAGCCCCATCAAAAAATAAAGTGATTGTTTCTTGTTGTTGTTGCCATTGAAAAATTTCATGATCCAAAAGTCTAAGTTTCCAAGGAAGTTGTT
>SNQJ01S0015738.1:23710-37693 GCA_010110895.2 Picea sitchensis
TTTTCGGCACATGGTTTTTGCCGATGGTTTTCTATTTCTGGTTAAGGAATTAGGGTTTTGGACTAATCCAGGTCATTGGGTTAGGGTTTTGGATGTCGTTGGCTCCTATATGTATATTGTATTGTAAACAATGTAACACAATGAAGGAATATAATATATGTTGGTTTTCCCTGTTTGGGTTTCCAAGAGAAAAATCTATGTGTAATGTTTGTATTTTCCATTATATATTTTCTGTTCTTTTCTAAATATATGTTTACAGTAGACATTGTACAAGGTTAGAATTTACAAATTTGAGAAGCTTCCAAATTGGTGATCCTTTTGAGTCTAGAAGAGGAGCATCAAGGCATCGAAACCTATGACAATTTAGATACTTTTCATTGATAACATGCTTCCACCAATCAGCAGGTCCTGTAACCAACCACCAAGCCAATATATCCCCCAGAGCTTATTTCATTACCGACGGATTTATGATAGCTAAACCCCCTTTTTTCTATAGGTTGACACACCATGTTCTAGTTAACTAGATGAAATTTCTCGGTGTTTGTTTTTCCACCCTCCCATAAAAAACTTCTAAGATTCTTGGAAATCTTGTTTAGAACTCCTTTTCGTGCCAGTAGAGTTGTACTTTGGAAAATAGTTAGTGTTGAAAGAACAGATTTCAAAAAAACTATTTTACCTGCTTGATTTAGCCACCGAACTCCCCAATTTTTAATACAGACAACCATTTTGTTGAGCACTTTCGACCATGGTTGAAGATAAAAAGATTTCAGAAATATTGGCATTCCCAAATATTTAAAGTAGGACCAATTGATCACCATTGGGAATCCAAATATTATGGAGATTGTGTCTTGAAGGTGTTGGAGTTACTTCACACACACCTAGCATTTATTTTTTCTAAGGTTTTTCCTTGTTTATTAGTCATAATTAGTCATTATCCAGTCTCCTATATTTTAAGAGAGAATATTCCACCTGGAGAATATTCTCTTTCAGTTGACACTTCAATTTGACTAGTTGAGTTGAGTGTAGATGTTGCAGTGGTTTTGTCACCATGCAACATTGGTATCATCACCATGCTTATGCGCACTTGCCTTGGGATCATCACTAGACTCGCGCATTACCCTTGATTCCTTTATATACTCCTCACTACACTCTGTTCAATCAGTTAACTGAAGACTAGTTGACTAGTTAACTCAGCTAGGTGGCAGTTCACTCAAGTAACTGTCTGAGAGACTAGACTAGGTGGCAGTTCACTCGCGTAACTGTCTAAGAGACAGGACTAGGTGGCAGTTCACTCCCGTAACTGTTGGCGTGTGTCCAGATCACTCTAGACCACCACTATGGTGCATTGGTTCTCCTCCAGTGAGCATTCATTGAGTTATATAGAGTATATCATGTGTAAATTATTCATTATTCATAACAGTTAATGAGAATTCTTCCATTCTTTCTCTCCTTCTTCTTCTTTCTCAATTTCTCTCTACAAATGTGTGTAGTATATTCTAGCTAGATCTATTATGTGCAGGTTCAACACATTTACATGGTATAAGATCCATTGGACTGCTAAGAAAAATCTACACCATAAATTTTTGCAGGTACAAAAGATTGAAGACAGCAGAAAGATGGACTTCCAAAAAGAATTCATTCTTACACCTTACAACTAATCTGAATGGAATGAGAGAATAATGATTCATCTCCGAACAAGATAATTTTACAGGTTGACCTTGAATATAGATACAAAACCAACATTAGCTATAGAAAAATCCAAGTACTTAAATCAGATGGATGAAGCACTCAGAATGATTTGCAGTCTCATTTCTCTCAATCTCCTTTTTCACATATCTTCCTGTAAGACTCCCAATGAAGCCTCGACCACCTTGGAAGGGCTCTTTGGAAAACATGATGAGATGAGGGGACACATGCTGGAGGTGGAACTGCTCACATTGGATCCAAAAATCTTCGACAATATCCAAGATTTCTTTACAAAATTCAAGGATTTACTGTCGCAACTCAAAGCTTGCAGGGTTGATAAATCTAAGGAGGAGAAACAAATGGTTCTCACCATTCTCTCCAAACTTGGTCCTGAATTCTCTGTATTTGTATCCACATTCCATTCTGTCAGATTCTCCTCTGGAGCCACCTAGAAGATGCCTTCTCTTGAGGACTTTATCGAATCCCTGACACAAGAGAAAACCAAGCTCATCAACATGGGAAAAATCAAAGTCCCAAAGGTGCATGCACTTACTATGCAAGATGGCAGCCACCAATATCATAAATCTAAAGATAAACACAAAAAGAAATCTCATGCACATCTGAACATTTGTGGATAAGATCAGGCAGATACATCTAAGGTTTCAAGAGAAGCTCAAGAAGAGCCAGTAATTTTACAAAGTCATACACAATCAACATAGGGAAGATCATAAATTTTGTGTTGGAGACAAGGTGTGGCTCTATCTCTATAAGGAACGACTACAAAGAGAAACAAAGAAACTCAATCCCCTTAGATATGGACCATTTGAGATCATTGAGCAAGTGAACAAGAACACCTTCATACTAAAACTTCCACCTTATATGCATATTAGCTCAGTGGTGAACGTGGAAAATTTGAAGTTGTTTGAATCCTCCATGTTGGATGAGGAGGAAGAACAATAGGTTCTTCCGACTGTTGAAACCTTATGGACTTGAAGAGTTGAATGAAGACATGGTGTTGCATCACAAGGAGTGGACAACTTGTAAAGGACAACAAGAAATGTGGAAGATTGGTCTCAAGGGACAAAATGCAAGGAAATAAAAGTGGTATGAGAGGAACCAGATTCCAAGCAAGTTCCCTCATCTATACTTGGAAGCGTTTGGGGACCAAAATCCTCCCAATGGGGAGGTGTGATCCAAATTGGATCCAACAAGAACAATTGGCTATCGACACAGGACTCTAGGATGATCAACATAGGCAAAAGTTTAAGGATATGGATGATGAAGGAGATTGACTTGTTGGCGTGAAGGGCCCCATGCCATCACAATTGATGTCCATTTTGAATGTAATATATACAAAGTCGAGCAGTATATTGTTGTATGTAAGGAATAATGAGATTCTCATAATACCTTTTCCATGTGGGATAAAAGACAAACAAATAAATAAATGAAGGAGAGACGAACTGGAGAGAAGTTGAAGCATTGGGGACACCTGACCTTCCAGTTATCCTCCTAGTCAACTCAACATTCTATATCATGTATCCCCACAATGAAAAAGGGGTTCTTTGGCTATGAATGATGTAAATAGGTTGCCTAGATGTCACTGAGAAGCATAGAGATGAACCAGATAGCATGTAAATTTCCCACTGCTCAATAATAAAGAGCCTGTTCGAAGCCAAAAGAATGTTGGTTTCCCCATTTGGGTTTCCAGGGTAAATTCTAATTTTTTGTGTGATGATTGGTGTGGTTTATATTTGTTTACAAATGGTGAATGTGTACATTGTAACTTAATGGTGGTCTGCATTTTATTTAGCAAATGGAATTTTGTACCAATTTGGACTTGAGCCCATCTTATAGGAATATGGTCGTTATGGGTTCGTAAGCCAACTTAACAGCTCTTTAACCATAGTCGTGCATTGATTTTGGATTGGAAATCAACGACCCTTCTTCCAAAGTCGTTGTTATTCATTTGGGGGTTTGTA
Source organism: Picea sitchensis (assembly GCA_010110895.2). Taxonomy (NCBI): domain Eukaryota; kingdom Viridiplantae; phylum Streptophyta; class Pinopsida; order Pinales; family Pinaceae; genus Picea; species Picea sitchensis. The sequence continues at coordinate 27,376 of SNQJ01S0015738.1, forward strand.
ATTTCGGTGTTAGATTCGTTGGGTACATTCTCAACTTTGTTGGGCATTTTCCTCTTCCTACAAAGCATAGACGTCATATATATCAAAGTATGGGATTTTCGAGGTGCTTGTTAGCTACTCACGGACCATAAACATTTTTTTTCCCATTCGTAGACTATCAAATTCACCCCAAAACATATTTCCCCTGTCGTCGAATGCCAAACTGGCCTCTATACAATTTTTTTTGTCTGTGAATGCCCAAGTCGACTTCCATATGTTTTTCTTCGTCGGTGAAGGCCCAAATCGACTCCCCCACATTTTTTGTTGCTCTGGGTTTCCAAAAATTTCCCTAGGTGTTTACTGTATTGTGGGTTACTAAAAAACAATATTTAAACATTTTTATATGTCATTGGTCATCAAATTCGCCCTACATACTTTCCTTTCAGTTGTTGATCATTAAATTCGTCTTTCCCAAGTTTTCCCTTCACGTTTGGGCACCAAATATGCCTTTTATTTATTTACTTTCACCACAAGTCAACCCATATTCAACCGGATTCTTTATTGGTGGAATTCATTTCCTCATTCGACCGATAATCCTTCATAATCAACCCAATCTGCCCACCTTTCGATTGGAGTCTTTTTTTAGTCGGTTTAGCCTCTTGATCAACCCGACTTTAGTGTGATCCGACTTGGGTAAATTTGACTTTAGTCTAATTCGACTTGGTCAACCCAACTCTCGGTTGACTCAATTTTGACTTATTTTCTTTGCTTCTGACCCGACTTGCATCTTTCCGACTCATTTGTTTCTGACTCGACTTGTGGCTTGATTGGTCGAGAATTTCCCGTCATCCAAAGAGATAAGGTTGTAATTGTTTTATGAAGAAGTCCATGTTGGTGAGACGGATAGGCTATAAGCCTCTTGTTTATGGATCAATAATATTAATATGTTATAAAATATATTGATATATTAAAAATTGTATATTGGTTTGATTTTTTTTTGTTTTGATTTTCCCTAGATTCAATTAATAGATCATGAAAACAATGTAGTAGTTACGGAGATCGTAATATATAATAAATTAATACATTAATATTTTATAATGCTTTAATATTAATGTATTAAACCAACATAGATCCATCTTAACCCTGGATCTATCTAGCGCTGAGAGGGATCAAGTCTCTCGAGGTACAAACCTTTTTTAGAGTGCAAAACTTGAGGAAAGGTTAAAGGTTTGTACTTCGAGAGATTTGATCCCTCTTAGCACTTGTTAGATCTGGGGTTAAGATGGATCTATGCTGGTGATAAAACAATGAAGTACATTTCATATATATTATATCATAAATTTCACTTGAACCTAGGAACAGATCGAGAATCCAATCTCCTTCTCTTGAAAATGTATCTATAAATTAGTTAATTAGTGCTTGTGGATTTTGATAAATATTTACAATCTCTCCATTCCTATATTGTTAGTATTTTAACCACAACATTATATATCAATAATTAATTGTGTTTGTTTTTATCTTTCTCGTTGATAATAATAAGACAATAAGAATCTTCTTGTGTCCAACGCACAAGATGTGTGTTTTCAATTCACTCATAAATGGGCCACTATTGGAGTCAAGAATATTACGTTTGTCCTTGTAATGTTAATAAATGAGAATTCAACTTAACATGTGTATAAATAGAATTTATTTCCAACTTAAACCAATAAATAATACAATTCATATCTCTTACCAATAAGGTTGTTTCATTGACTTTGCTTTAGCATTGAAAGTTCACAACATTAATCCTACTTGTGGATTTGAATGAAAAAACACAAATCTCCATAGTGGTAATGTTGTTACATTTAGGAGCCCATGACCACATAATTGAATGCTTGGTAAGTATAAGGCTCATAATCATAACCATTGTTCTAGATATTGAAACCATGGGGGATATTTGCAATAACTAGGTAGTACTTCCTTTTATGAACAAGATTTGCAATGTTTTCACGATCACTTAATATTACTTGATATTGTACAATTTAAATCCCATTCAAAATGTACTTATCCAATGTATCATCAAGTTGGACATTTTCTAGAAGTTGTCTTATTTGTCTTTCCAACTTGGCATTTTGAACATGACTTTTAAAGGTCTCCAGGACTGTATATGTATGTATAATAAAATATAAATAAATTAACTAAGAAATGAATGCATAGAAAATGAGAAATCAATATACTTTTTTGAGTGCAATAAAAAATTGTCTCAACGTTATTGTAGAACTTGAGTCTATGCATCTATTGGGTGTAGCTCGAGTGGTTGTGAGGAAAGTTGTACCCTCCACACCTGGGTTCAATTCCCAATTTGTGACATGTTAAATCTTACTGAGATGATTGTTCATGAGTTATAAATGATGTATTCATGAGTTGTTTGAATTGGCCTTGTGCCCTTAAGAATATAGAGTTTACCCTAGGTATCATCCTTGGAATGAGGAGAAATTCTCGAGCAGTTTCCCTTGGATTATATTAAGGTCTAAAAAAAAGAGCTTGAGTTTGAATATAGGCATCTAACATCATTGGAACTCTCTCCATTCGACAATTTAACTATTTTCTCTTGTATTTTAATATAAACCTTGTGACTAGAAAAATAGAACAAATAATGTTATAATGATATCAATAAAATACTTAATATGTAAAGATAAATATTATAATTGTAACATCCATCCAAAAAAAATCAACAAACTTATTTCTCAAGCTCATTAGCAATGTCTTTCAATGATAATTCTCCAGAAATTACATGTGATAATGTGGTTGTGATAATTGTTTCATCCTTCACTCCTTGCATCGATCTCCAAGATGTTATACCCATGTCTTTAGGCATATTATTGGATTTAAGACTTGTCTTACCGTTGTTTATTATAATCATGTTATACATTTTAACCTTTTCATTTTTTATACCAATATTCTCCTACAAGCTAAATATCTTATCAATAAAATTCCATGTCTTTCCAGTTTTAAATGTCAATTGACAATAAGAATCCATGGATTTGAATGCAACATTTCCTTTGTGTATTTATTTGTTTCACACTTTCCTCACCATTTGGGAAGCCTATTTCCATACAACATTGGTTATGAAAATTTCCAACATATGATTTGTCCCCATTGCATGTTCTTTTAAACTCGTTATGAATAAATCTAACCCTCTAAATAAATGTAATGGACATTCAATACTCACTATTTTTGTTATTATCCCACACAAATAAATTGTATTCTATTTCCATTAAACCAACATAAGTGATACAATTTACTATTTCAAATGGAAGGTTATTAGGATACTCTTGTGTAGTTCTCTTCTAACTTCTACATAATGATTTCACCCAATCACATAATAGTTGTATTCAAAAAAATGCGATCAACCAAATTCATCCCTACTAGGAATGTCCCTCGAGATAAGGAAGTAAATGGAGAAGATTTAATCAACACTTCTCCATTCAAATCCTAAAAAACATTATATCTATGGAGCATCAAATTATATGAAAGTAAAACATAAATGGATAAGGGTCAACTAACCCCTCTCCTATATCCTCTCTATGATGTTAAATGAGGGAATGGCTTAAGTGAATGGCATGTTGATAAGAATGTAAATGGACAAGATTCAATTGACCCTTCTTGATTCCTTGTCCTGAAGATGGATTCATTTATAGGATCTGAAACGTTAACTCAAAGCCATACCACTGTGGATATTCCAGTGAATTATGAAAACTAAAACCACAAAAGTCTAAAATATTGAAAATAAATTTTTTTGGAGGTCCCTTCAGTCATTAAAAGACTTGGTTCATGTCAAAAATATCATTATACTAGGAGATTCCAATGTGGTCCTTCACAACAAGGAGAAAAAAGGAGACAGTATTTCCAGGAGCCATTTAGGGAGAAAATGGAGGACTTGATCATTGAATGGGACATGGTAGACATCAAACCAACCAAAGGGAAATACATCTAGACAAATCGAAGGATAGGGCCTAGACACATAACTGCTAAGATGGATAGACCTTTAATGAAAAACAATTTGCTTCTTCAAGATTTTATATTCAAGTATGGGATAATTGCATTAGTTGTATCTAACCACAAACCTATTGATCTCCATCTCCTAGATTCCCTATGTTATGGGCCCCTTCCATTTAGATTCAATACACTATGGGCACATGATCCGGAGGTTGTGGACAAAATCAATGCTTCTTGGAAGGTTTGGATCACCAGTAACCCCTCATATATTTGGGAGAAAAAGTTAAAATTAGTCAAAACTGCTTTGAAAGAGTGGGTTAAAACCTCTTACTCCTCCCTATGAAGTGAAAAAGAGATTTTCAGAATCCATCCAGAAGCAACTCAAACCAAGATGGAAAACAAAGATGTTATTGTAGAGAACCAAGTAGTTGAGACATTGGTACAATAGTAATTGCAGAAAGCCATCATAAATGAGGAAGAATCATGGAGGTTAAATTTTATGGCTAAATTCAAGGGACTAAAACATGACATATTTCCATAAGAAAGTAAAATCTTGAGTTGTTTGTAATAATTTCAAAGAAATCGCTCAAGAAGATGTATCTAAAATCTAAGACTTCTAAGATAAAAAAAAAGGTGGCCTAGACTCATTTCATAAATCTATTCTCTAAATAGGATGGAGCAGACCCGGATGCCTTGTTGATCATGTTGGAAACATCACATTGGTTGTCTTAGAAGAGGATAGATTATCACTGGTAAATCCAACAAAGGAGGAAGAGATTATAAATTCCATCTAGGATATAGAACTCAACAAGGCTCTTAGACATGACTGGTTCTCAATATCTTTTTACATGTCATTTTGGAATTTGATTAAAATTAACCTCAAGAGAATGCTCCAATATGTACAAAAGGTTGGAAAAGTTAGAAGTAATACTAATTCATCATTCCTTGCTTTGATTCCAAACAAACTAACCCAACTTCCTTTTCTAGGTTTAGGCCCATTTCCCTATGAAACTCATCATATAAAATAATGACAAAAATTATAGCAACCAAAGTGAAAAAAATGTTTCCTAAGATTATCTCACAAAATCAAGGAGGGTTTATGAAAAATAGGCAGATTATGGAAAATATAATGTTGGTTCAAGAAGCGATCCACTCAAGAAAAGAGAACAAATAGAAAGGGGTGATAATCAAATTGGACATGGCCAATGCTTTCGATTGGGTAATACATTCTTATCTATTTGACGTTTTGAGAAAAAATGGTTTCTTCTCTTCCTTCATCAAATAGGTTTCTTCCTGCATAAGTGCCCCTTGCATCACTCCTTTGGTCAATGGATGACCATATTCCTTCTTCCAAGGAAGTCATAGTTTGAGGCAATTATCATAGTCATGGTCATAGGAAGTCATAGTTTAGTCAATGGATGACCATATTCCTTTATCACCAATATTGTACATTATCATGGTTGATTCCTTGAGTTGGAAATTACAGGTGAAGAGAATGATTGGGTACCTCCCTGGTATAAAAATAGTGAGGGGAGCCAAGAACCTAAGCCACTCCCAATTCACAGACGACACTCTCCTCTTAGCGGGAGCATCAACTATAATTGCAGCTAAATTAAAAAAGGCAATAGATCTATTCACAAGTGTTTCAGGGGGGTGATAAACCACCAAGATAGTCAAGTGCTCAAATGGAATGTGTAATATCCCAAATTTTACTCTTGGAATTATTTGTAATTAAATGTCTAAATACTTTGTATGATTTCTTTATAACTCTACTACACTAACTCCATGGATCAGATAAACCATGATATGGTGAATATTGTACATCTTTTTGTATTGCAATTAATAAATAAGAATGCCATGATCAGTTGAGCTTGAGCGCCTATAGGGGTTATGATACCATAAGAAGGGAAAAGTGAGGGGGTCTAAGGGGGGGTTTATGCCTAAATCACCTACATTATGGTATCTTGAACCTCACCCATTTTCAAATTTGAAATTCAAATAAAAAATGAGTTAAGAGGAGTGGAGGAAACCAACTCCTCAATCTAATCCACATCTCCTAAATTTTAGCAAACTCTCTCCCCTACATTCTTGGAACTAGGAGGAGAAGTTGAGTTTGAACTCTCTCTCCATTATGCATGAGGAAAATTCAAATGGGGAGAAGAAGGCTATTATAAAAAGTGATGGAGAAGAGTTTGGGGAGGTTAGTCATGAGAGGAAGAGAGTCAAAACCATCATATACCAACCAACCATGAATGGAAGTTTGTAGCTTTGAGAAGAAGCCAAGAACACATGGAAAACCCTGTTGAAACTTGAGACACCGTCTGGACCTTCTATGCACACACTGAATAGCACTAGAGTGAGTAATTTTTTAGGTAATGACAACAAAGAAATAAATACTCATTGTGTTGTGTGGGGCATGTATGTTGGTTCCATAAAACTGAATTATCATCAAGAAATTTGCAGAGGAAAACATTTATTAGAGACCAAAATTCATAGTTAACTATCCCTGCTTTGCCTTGGTAGTATAATTGCCCAACTAGGAAGTGGCATCCGTTGTGGATTTTTTTTTTTTTTTTTTAATGTGAGCATTGGAATGGTCTCATGGTCTAAAAGTTTAAATCGAATGAATCAATGAATGAAAAAGAAAAATGACCTGCTTGTTTGGTATAATAATTTTCACTAAACTCAGTTTTGTTAGCTTAACATCAAGGTTATTTTCAGATTTGATCTTAATAAGTTAACGTTGGCACATTATGATAAGATGTTTCATTTTAAAGTTGCACATAATACTCAAATTCCTCATCCAATGAAATATTGGGAAAGAAATTTGTGTGGGTAAATTGTTTCCCACAATAACCAACTTGTGTAGATGGGCTTGGTAAAGAGTAAATACGCAGCAATACCTCACATCATTTGAATTGTTCACTAGGAAAATAAATGGTGAACCAAATTACAAGATATCAAAGTTGTAATAGCAAGAGAATACGGGGCATCATGTTTGGGATTTATTACTGAAATTCAAATATTCAAACCCAATTGCATTGCAAGTGGCCCATGAACAACAGCGATCTCTATCACCTGATGTTTTTGTCTTCTTTCTTCCTTCAAATGTGGTAAATGTTGCTTATAAAAACGACCTTATAAAATTCTTCTTGTGATAATTCCATCTATATGGCCTTGCAAATTGCTTCATGTGATAGTTCCATCTATATGGAAATATGATCTCTAGTATAATCCACCTGAGGAAGCTAGTATAGGTCGGTGTCCTCAAATGAAGCTGGAAGAGGGAGGCAGACTTGTTAAAATACTTTCAATATATATATTTCCTATTAGGAATGCATAGAGCAGAGGACGCAAATGCCCAATGACAAGGTAAGGTATTTCTTTACTAGTTCAACTATGAATACAATTATAATGTGAGGGTCACTTCTTCACAATACAAATTAAATAGGGATAACAACAACCTCCAATCAATGGATGATTGACCATTGTGCATGTGAGTAGTAACCAAAATTTCTTTCCCTTGTTTTAATTCAAATTTCACAAAGTTTAACATTTAAATCCATTCAGGTCACTCTTTCATCTCTCACAATTTAACAGTTATATGGTGCACTAATTACTTCCCAGTGGCCATGACTTCATATTCATGGACACGTTGAAAACATATTTTGATCATATGGGCAAATTATGTGATCAAAGGAATAAGAATTATATTTATCCATCATTTGGATTTAGAGGTAGGCATTATGTTATCTTAACATGTAATCAAATTCCTTTGTGTATCCTAATTGTCATTCGAAAACATTCAATTTCGAATTTTGAAGATACATTAAACTTTACAGTTGTACGCCCTCGAGATTGCATTAAAATCTTTCTGAGATTTAGCAAAGCAATTGTACTTATTGTTATATAGACATTCCCTCTTTTCTTAGGCGATTATGAATGTTTCTTTACTTCTTTTATGAGACATCAATAGACAGATTGATATGATCATCTAGTAGGTCATATTGATATTGATTAAATGCCAATCCCATATCGTCATACATGATAGAATCAAAAGGAAAATGCTACAACCTTGTCAATTCAAAATAATTAAAAACCTTATACGGGCCAGGTCATGGTGAGGTAGCAACATAGTATACAGAGGTAGCAATTTGTTCTTCACTCTTTGTAAGAGCATTTTATATGGTAGTTGTAGCTAATTTTTTTGTTGTTTATTTTTGTTACCTGTTGTAGTGGCTCTTGGGTTTACTTCAATGAGCAAAATTGGTAGTTGCAGGGGATGGAAACTTTACAATCTTACCAATCCTGAAATTGTGAAAATTGTCATTCATTCTGTTGCAGAATGCAATCTTAAAATGAAACCAGGGATGAGAGTATGACAAATAAACTCATTTTTGTGTAATATGTGCATTTGGCCATGAGAGGGTGTGTAGTGTAGTTTTTAGTGTATTGATTTTATTCCTATCTATAATAACATTGCTTTGAAAATGTTGATTCAAGCTTCCTTCTTCACACTTTATTGGGTGGATTGAGGTGTGTATTTCTTCTCAGACTAGTAGGATGAAGATAGGAATTTTCTATATTATGAAATGCATATAGAAATAATACAAAATGAGGCAGAAAAAACCTCCTTGGGAAACAAAGTGACTTCATGTTTGTGCTACAAGTTTCATTCTAATCTGAGTATCAGTTATGGTAGATTAACCAAGGAGTTTAACGCAGTTGAAATTGCCTATTTGTGCAGCCATGCACAGTGCATACCTTGTGCCATATCTATGCATATATTATATTGTTGCACTAAAGATTGTAGATTGCTCTCACATAAAGAAACTCATTTCTACATTCGTTTTTCATTTAACAACTTAGGTGGGGAGTATAAATATCTCATTTTGCAATAATGATTTTGTTTAATTTTCAGCAATATTTTTACATTTTTAAATATAGATCTGTTACATATGATATCAGAGCCAGGTTACAACACTCGAAGTTGTATGGGCTCATGAGAATTGAATGGCAGTGTTTTTTATTTTGTTGTAACACTTTTAAAGAACAAAATCTGATAAAATAATGACAAAGAAGTACCAATTAGTAAGTAAAAGCATGTGGTGTTTTTCACCTTCATTCTTAAGTGTCATTGGCAAGGATGACATTCTTTCACACATGAGCTTATATCTTGAACTTAAAAAAATGTAGTTGGTGTTCCAACTATAGATTCCGTTGGAGTCAATACATGCACAATTCTATAGTTATTGATTGCTCACAAAAGGTTAATATTCTGCCCAAACAATTCTGATAGTGATCTTAATTGTTGTCTTTGTGAGAACTTGATTTCATTTTTTTTTTTATTAGAGGAAAACCGCAAAAAGTACGGTTGTTGAGGTTATCATGTATCTATTGTTAAATCGTCATGCTTCTTTGGAGGAACTACTGGTCTCCAAACCAAACCAGCAACAACCATTGGATATTCTATGGAATATAGAAGATTTTGGTTCCTGGCAGTTAAAATTGGAATTGGAACCTGTTCCATTTCTGAATATCAATATATCAATAGGATTGGCCCAGTAGAGCTAGATATTTAACCAAATCACTCCAGATTTTGTCTTTCAAAACATACCAAGTAGGTTCTTCCCAACACGTTTACAATCCACAATGGGACACTCAATGTTTAGACACACTTTCATTTTTTTCTCTTCCTTACAATATATATAGTGACAAAACAACTGAAGGTTGTGGATCTCACAAGAGTACATCATTTGCCTCATAAACCAAGTATATGAATTTCACAAATTAAAGATGAACTTATGACATATCTTGCATAGAATATTTTGAGGAAATGCCAACACTCNAAGTAGGTTAACTCCACTCTTGAGCTAGAGGAAAGGATATTTGAACTTTCTATAGAAGCGGAGGACTACAAAAGGGCATGGCACTCTTTGTCAAAAGGAAAGGAGCATATGATAGCCTAGGAGCTTTTGTTTCGATAAAAAAGCTTGGAATATAAATCTATATTTCTCCATCTAAGAGATTAATTCTATGGATCTTAAAGATGGTTATACAATTATCTTTTGTTAGTTCCCTCTTTGACATGTGGTGCATTGCCGACTGTGTGGTTCCCTAACCTATAAACAAATTGGACATTAAAACAACCTTGGGTTGGAAATGATGCTTCTTGTTGCAATGCTACAGTACAAAGAAGTAAATTATTTAAGACTATTAATTCTTCAGTATAGTTAAGTCTTTTTGCACCTATATACAGGGCTCACTACTCAATTAGGGTAAAGTACAACCTCAATAACTAGTCAATAGATGCAGTTGCTACATTTGGTGTACTGGAATTAGGATGCACTATGTTCTTGTA
>SNQJ01S0015738.1:42744-56592 GCA_010110895.2 Picea sitchensis
ACTAAGACAATGAAGAAGATGGCATTGCAGGTATAGTTGAAGAATGAAGATATAGACATTGTTGCAATAAAGAACACTGAGGACAGTGTTATTCCAAGGGGGAGGGGATGTAATATCCAAAGTTTTACTCTTGGAATTATTTGTAATTAAATGTTTAAATACTTTGCATGATTTATTTATAACTCTACTACACTAACTCCATGGGTTAGAAAAACCATGGTATGGTGAATATTGTACATCTTTTTATATTGTAGTTAATAAAGAAGAATACCATGATCAACTAAGCTTGAGCGCTTATAGGGGCTATGATACCACAAGAGGGGAAAGGTGAGGGGGTCTAAGGGGGGTTTTATTCCTAAATCACCTACCTTATGATATTTTGAACCCTCACCCATTTTCAAATTTGAAATTCAAAGAAAAAATGAGTTAAGAGGAGTGAGGGAAACCAACTCCTCAATCTAAGCTACAACTCCTAAATTTTAGCAAATTGACTCCCCTACATTCTTGGAACTAGGAGGAGAAGTTGATTTTGAACTCTCTATCTATTATGTATGAGGAATATTCATATCGGGAGAAGAAGGCTATTAGAAAAAGTGATGGAGAATATTTTGGGGAGGATAGACATGAGAGGAAGAGAGCCAAACCCATCATAGACCAACCAACTATGAATGGAAGCTTGTAGCTTTGAGAAGAATCCAAGAACACATGGAAAAATATGTCAAAACTTGAGACACCATATGGACCTTCTATGCACCCACTGAATAGCACTAGAAAGAGTAATTTCTGAGGTAGTAACAACAGAGAAGGAAATACTTATTGTGTTGTGTGGGACAAGTATGTGGGTGCCATAATACTGAACTGCCATCGAGAAATTTGAAGATGAAAACATTGATTAGAGCCCAAAATTCAGAGTTAACTATCCCTGCTTCACCCTGGTGGTATCATAGCCCGGATAGGGGGTGGATTTTTCTATGGATTTGCCTACGGTGGGGTGGAAACAACTCGCTCACCTGGTGGTTGGTTTGCAATTTATTTTCAAAAAATTTAGAAAAATAACTTTATTTTTATAAATTTATTTTCAAAAAATTTAGAAAAATACTATGTGTTTACTTCTGCTTGGCACTATCACAGAATTATTGTAAATTCTTGTAGATCTCTACTTTTGCATTTGATAGTGAATGAAATTGTGGATAAATCTCACTCTATAGGTAGGGATATAATATAATTTTTATTATAATATAATTTTTATTAAGATTATAGGTAGTAATTTATATCTACTTATGTTTATAAATTCATTATTTGAATCAAAATTAGGTTGCATTGATACGCCCTCCCATTCGTTTAAATTAATTGTACCAAGGTCATCCCAAATGAATGTTTACGGGTCAACCAACCATTAATGATATGTTTTCCCCTCCTTAAATATGAGTTCCAGGTCCATGTGTTGCACAGAGCGGAACACGTCCTGAAATAATTTACGTGTTTTTTCTATTAAACACCTGTGAATATATGTTGGTAATATGTCAAAAAAAATTGAGAAGGGCTTTTGCATCTAGTTTCATTCATCTTCTCATGTTCATTGGTATTTCAAGGGTTATCTTTATCATTGACATGATCTAGGGTATCAATCCTTGTTTTCCAGTTTATTTTTTTTGGATTTAACCCTGAGAAAATGATAGTCTCTCAAGTGTTTGATTATATGCTTGGAACACATGATTAACACTCTCCAAATACAAGTATTTTTTTTTATGTTGTAACAACCCCGTTTCCCCCAAATTGTAATTAATCATTAATTATGATTACAATGCTATGACATGGGAACAATGTAATGTATTATTGTTTAGATTTCTAATGACTGAATGGGGGGGTGAAGCGTCAAATTACTGGCCATGATATCACAAGAGGAAAGAGTGAGGAAACTGTGGAGAGGGTTCATTATGAAAAAATGACCCCAAATTCTCTCCTTGTTGAAATAGTCAGCCTCATCCTGATCCCAAGGAGAGATCAGTTAATAAGAAAGTGACTGGTGGTTGAACAATCAACTGGCCCAATGAATGGAGGTATAGAGGGTTTGGCTGAAGGGATAAGAAATTGTCAGCCCGAAGTACCACAGGGGTGCAGTTTTTCCTACAGGCCCAAACTGACCCGAGTTTCCTTCTGACAAAAGAAAAAGGAGAGGTCCAGAACCTTCCTGAGGAGGAGAAAGACGTACAAGAATACATACAAAGGCGGACAAGAAGAGACACACCAAGAGGAATGTGGGACATATAGGTATGCAAAAGGAAGGCGCGTGAGAATATCTCGAGCAGAGAAGAAAAGCGTTGAAGGGTTGAGTGGTTCTGGTTACCGGAGAGAATAGAACGAGAACCCCTCAGAGACGAGGGTTGCGAGCTTGATGCCGAGGAGGCATCTGAGAAACCTCATAGAGACGATGATAGAGAAAGCGAATTTCTGAGAAATTTGTAGGAGTTTCCCTGGTGATATCATGGCTTGGCAAGAGGGTGGCCAGAGTGCTAAGAACGAATACCTCTAAGCCTATGGTTGGGTGGAGAGGCTAACACCCACAGTCATTTGGTCGGCTATCAAGTGTAATAGATAAGTGTCTCGTTTACCTATACACTTAGATTGAAATGCATGTTTTGAATATCTGAGTTTGCTTATCTCTGAGTTAATTAGGTAATGTTCTGATTATCTATTTTCGGAGTTAGATGCATATGTGTGTATTTCATGGTCGAATGAATGAACCTTTGATGTTCTATAAGTTTCCATTGTTTCTCTTCTGAAATCCAAGTGCAAGGAGTGCACATATGCTTGTTTGAGTATAAAATCTCAGGAGAAAGAGCGCAAAGTGGGCACCAGAGCCTAAGTACTGTAAAGATGACGAAGCTCAAGAAAGATGGCAAGATTTAGTTCTCGAAACGGTGGAGTTCCTTTCATTTTGAAGATGAGTGGACAAGATCTGTTCGGGAGAATCCAAGGTCTGTCCTGGCCGTTGGATTTCGAGAAGGAGCGCAGGCGTTAACTCCTCGACTCCTTTAGTCTTCACGAGTTCGAAAAATTTTGGTATTCGTAGTAAGGGATACGGATCCTCCGAAGTCTCGGAGCCCGAAGTTAATCTAGGTCGTAAATATGAGGATGCACGGGAACTATCCCAACCATCGGGTCTACGATGTAGTCAGCCCAACGTTGACCACTTCGGGAGGACAGGGGTGTTGTAATGTCAAAACCCCAAAGGTCGGAGTCGCGAAGTAATGTGAACCGTGGATCTATGGATCCTTCATGACCCCTCTTGGTCGTTCGATCGAGGGGATGTGTGTGTCACGTCGATAGCATGTGGGGATCCACGTGTCGAGTAATGGAGTTGCCATGTGTGGAGGCCACGTGGTAGGAGATTTTGGGGTCCAGAGGCTTGACACTCTGAAAGAAGTTGGACAAGAGTCTTCAATGTGTGAAGACTCCTGAAGTCGTAAATGGAGGAGTAAATCTCATTCGTCGACATATAAGGGATGTGTGGCACCAGATCCTTTAGTCCAGAAACTTGGCACTTCGGGGGATTTGAGGTGTAGTGTATAGATAAGCTTTGAAGCCCGAAGTGACGATAGCCATCGATCAGATAATGCTTCAGAAATTTTCCTGGCCGTCAGATCTAGGATGTGGTCAGCCCGGTGATGACCAACTATGGGAGCAAAGAGGAGTTTGCATTGCAAAACTCCCGAACACCGAAGTTGTGAAGTAACGAAGGTCGTCGAGGTTATGTGGACACACCTTGACCTTCAGATTGAAGGGCTTGGAAGGCTATCGGCCTGGAGTGATGTGGCCTAGTGACATCATCCAGGGTGACGTGTGTTAGCACATAAACTTGTCAAGGTCTTGTGAGTTGTGGTTTCTACCCAGGTCTGTAATTTTGTCTATCTCTCCTCCTTTTGCAAACCCAATCGTAGGTTTTTCCTCTCGGCTTGTAGTTTTCCTTCTATTAGCCTTCATCTGTTTGATAGACCAATTTTTCCTTAGAATATTTCCTGAGAAGAATTGGCTCTAAGCCTTTCTGTTTTCCCTAAAGACGATCTCTTTTCTCTTTACCTCTATCGCTGAGCCTTTGTTTTCCTGAGCCCTAAGTCAGTCATCCATGTGATTTCTCATAGGTCACATTCATGAGCACCAAGCGCAATACTTGAAGCAGTTTGATGTGGACGCAAATCAAGCGAGCGAGGAAGATCAGTTTTCAATGGCAGAGATCCCTCAAGCAGATCATATCGATGGCCATCGGGTGATCGGGACCATACAGTTGCACGAAGTATAGCGGACAAAGGTCTGAAATCGCGAGGCCCATCCTAGTCATTGATACTAGGAAGGACGTGTCACGCAGGATCAACGTTTCGCTAACTCGCAGGATGGAGCAATCAAAGGGTTGATTCATAAGGACTCGCAAAATGCGAAGTCGAGAAATAATCATGGTCGTTTGTTCAGCGGGACACATGGTGCTAGATCCAAGCTGCGGAGAAATCCATTTCGGCAAGGAGGAAGTGAGAAATGTCGACATCCCTAGCCCCGAAACGTCGATATGATATGGGTCGTTCGATGAAAGAGACGTGTGTCGACCTATCTGGGCGGTCGCGTTTTCGTGACTTGGAGTTTCAAGCATGGAGTGCATCGCGAGTTCGCGAAACGCGAAATCACGATGCGCCTAAGAGTTAAGCCCACGGTCACAAGGTGGGGTCATATGGAAACTAGAGCCAAAACAAAGATAGGCACCCATTCAAGCAGCGGGCGGCTATAGTTGTTTAAGGAAACGATCGTGGTCATCAAGTCCTAAGAAAGTCTGATCGTTGATCCAGGTGGACCGTTTCACTATTTCGAGCATCGAGATATTTGGAGTCAAGGGAAGTGAAAACTCCCAAAATGCGAAATCACGATATTTCATATGGATAAGCATGAGGTCACAGCCCGCAGTCGTATGGGGCAGGGGAATGGAGCCACGCAAAAGATCAGAGCACCCGAGTTGGTCATAGAGAAGGATCCTTATGGCCTCAAGGAGCCAATTTTAACTCGAAGGAGTTGTGAGCTCACCTGGAGCATTCATGGGTGTCAGGCTTCGTCCCGATCCCAATAAAAGCAGTTAATGAAACTAGGAAAGGTAGTTGAAACCTCATTTCACAAAATAAATGGAAAGCATGGAAAATCTGGACATGGAGGGCAAACTGCCAGCCGAAAGTTCCTTGTCATGGATTTTCTTGTCAAGCCCATATCGATCTGATCTTGCATTTGTCAAAAGAATGCGAGCGCAACCTGACAGAAGAAGATGTAGATGCAAAGCTTTGTTTGTAGTATCCAGGTCACACTCCCGGTGATGGCGAGTTGTTCTAAGTATAAATACTCAGTTTTGATATTTTGTTATGGTTGATGGTAGAGAAAATCTCTCGTATTGTAAAGTCTTAATGAAGATTCTAGTTTTTTGGCTATGTATATGTATTTGAGACTTCTTGTTTAATGACAATCAGCTTTCTTACTCCCTCTTGTTTCCTTCTGATGCTGAAAGAGTTCATGATTGACTGATTCGCTTGAATTATTGTGACTGCATTATGATGGATGTTCGATTGTAGTGCCGTTATAATTCATTTTAGTTTCTTTATGATTTGAACTCAAGAAGATCTTGAGTTTAAGTTTTTCTTCTTTGGGTTGTTGGAAGACCCGATGTCCATGACAGACCTCTACATCCTTCTCACCAAAGTCTTCCTTCTACTCACCCTCACTACAACCTATTGATTGAATTTAAACTAAGACCTCATCAGCTTGTGCACATCAGTCCAGTTTTCTGAGTTGAGACGGTATTTTCTTAAGATTGTGCCCATTTTACCTTTTATAACCAACCCGTGACAATAAATTATGATGGGTATCAGGCTTACCTCTATCGCAATCCAGAGGTGACTCTAGTGCTAACATTTTTGGCGCCATTGTCGTGGACGAAATTGAATATTTTCCCTTGGATTGAACGATAAAGCTTATTGGTTCTGAAGGTGCATCAAAACTTAGTACATCGAAGATTGCAACTGTGCACCTGGAAACTCCACTCTGGTGACTCCATTAACGTGAATCCATTGGCGACTCCACTGTTTCAGCTGTGGCTTCTAAAGGCAGACACATTAGGTATACTCCGCAGTTGCCTTTAGCAACACCTGAAGCCGACCCAGAGAAAATTGTTAGAAAGGGAAGGACCCTTCGAGAAGGTACTTCTACTGTTGAATCAGGTATTTTTGATGATTTTTACTGTCCTCCCTTAGAAACTGCAATATCTGCTTCCCATTTTCCTACCATACCATCTGTTGGAGTTTCCCAAACTTTAAATTTTGGGAGTGCTCCTATCGATTTTTCCCCTCTTGATCTGGGATTGGAGGGAGAAATCCTTGTCACTCCTCTCTCCCCTGAAGTTGTACCTTGGTCTAGACCCCAGACCTCGAAAGATTTTCCCACTCCAGGTTTTATTACTCCTCCTCCTATTAGAGTTACTAATTTTGCAGAAAGGGAATCCTCTTTTCCCCCAAGCCCTGTAGCCTTTTCTCCAAATCCTCTGCTTTATCCCTTTCCTGTCAGAAGCTCAGTTCCACTCTCCCTTTTCCGAGCCCCTTCCCCTCCTAGTTCTCCTCCACCTATTATCCCTATAGCAGGTGCTAATCCTCCTAGAAACAGAATGGATGCTATAGTGGTTGCAAGATATGCTCCTCTAGTCCTACCTCAGCCAATGAATGTTCTCCCTGCTGGAGATTACCTAAAGTATATGCCCAAATTCACTGGAGAAGAAGACATAACTTCTAAAGAGCACCTTGTTGCCTTCTACAGTTATGCAAACAATCTAAATATTGAAAACGAGGATGTATGGATGAAAGTCTTTGTCCAGAGCCTTGATGGTGAGGTTAGAAAATGGTTTAGGGGATTGACCCCTAGATCTATTGTTGGGATTCAAGCTCTAGATGATGTTTTCCTAAGAAAATGGGGGGATAAAAAAGACTTTATGTATTATATAACCGAGTTCGAGTCCCTAAAGAAAAATGAGGGAGAATCAGTCTCTGGTTTCTCCAAAAGATTCAACAAAATGTACAATAAGATCCCTGTTGAGATAAATCCCATCAAAGCCTCTACCAAAATTACTTATGCTAGTGATTTTGACCCTGTCTTTTGCCTCCTGTTAAGAGAGAGAAGAGTTATTTCCTTGGCTCATATGCAAGATGTAGCCCTAGAAGTGGAGTCTAACGTATTGGCAGCTAACCAACTCGGGAGTAAGGTTGATAGAAACATACCAAGGGGAAGATATGAAGCATCCACCTCTGGTTCCTCTACTCCCCCCCCCCCCNNNCACTTTCAACTGGAATGGAAAGATTGGAAGTAGAAGGGAAGAAGACATACATAAATCCTCAAAATGTTGATAACAGAGGCAACTTCAGGAGGTTGAATAACAATGCCCCTCAGACTATGCAAAGGGAATAGAGGGACAGAGATAGAGATAATCAGAAAATTCAAACCCCTCTCCAAAATAATCTTGTTGTTGATGAAGAAAGGGAGGAATAAGAGCTTGATCATGAAATCCATTGTCTTGTAGACACCTCCCCGTTTCCCCATTTGACTCAATCTTCATACGAGGAATCCCTCATGAACCGTCAAATAAATGATCTAAGTAAGGATGAGAAGGCCAATAGCAATCCCAATAAATACAATCTCAGGTCTAAGAAGAAAGAAGGGAAGTTCGACATCCCTGATCAGCCTTCCAGAGCAAAGAAGCCTACCAAAGATGTATCCAACAACAACAAAGAAAAGAAAACTCAAAACCCTTCACCGATACCCAAAGACCCTATCCCATAAGTGAGATAAGTTATGAAGTCCCTTTCCTCTTTCAGCTTCGAGCACGAAATTCAAAAGATCAGAATCCTTGTGCCCTTGTCAGAGCTAGTCAAGCATGAAGATTTCAAAAAATCCTTCTCTAAGTTGTTGCGGTCTGAACCACCCTTCCATCCCACAGACTCGGTAAATCTTCAATATGAAAAGGCAGTAGTCATCTTAGGTCCTATGGTAGAAGATAGAGATGATTCATCCCCTCCTTTCTACACATCACCGAACATACATGATAAGGTGTTGCATAACTTTCTGATGGACTCAGGGGCATCTCATAATATCATGCCCAAAACTGTCATGGAAGAACTCGGATTAGAAATCACAAAATTCTATCATGATTTATATTCATTTGATTCAAGGAGAGTGCAATGTCTTGGGGTCATCAAAGATCTAGTCGTGACCTTATTTTAGGTGCCCATGAAAAGTGTGGTCATGGATATCGTGGTCGCTGATGTTCCTCCCAAGTTCGGCATGCTATTGTCAAGATCTTGGATAAAAAGACTTGGGGGAACTTTGCAGATGGACCTCATGTATGCTACCATTCCAATGTTCGGGGGGGAGCATAGGAGACTATACAGAAAATCTTAGTTGGCCTACATTATTAGCGATGAAACAGATCCCACCAATCATCCTATCTTTGCACTCGACACTGATTTGGGATCTAGTTTGTTACAGCTCACTGATATTCTTGAAGCTCCTCTTGAAATCAGAAAGCAACCCACTTCTTTTCGTGAAACACCTCCCCCAACAATTTATGTGTGGAAGATGTTCTTCAACAGAGCCTCTTCTAGGGAAGGTGCTAGCGTCGGAGTGGTTTTTGTGTCACCCTGTCAAGAGGCCATACCTTTGTCCTATAAACTAGAATTTGAAGCTACCAACAATGTGGCAGAGTATGAGGCTCTTGTTTTGGGCTTAAGGGTTGTGAAAGACATGGGGATTAAAGAACTAACAGTATTTGGAGATGTTGAACTAATTTTCCATTAGGTCAAAAATGTTTATCAAGCCAAGCACCCTAGGCTAAAGACTTATAGGAATGAGGTGTGGGACCTAATTGACAATTTCCTCTCATCTTTCAACATTTCATTTATTCCAAGAGAGGAAAATACTATGGTTGATTCTTTGGCCGTCTCAGTGAGCCAGTTCAGGATCCCACTGCCACCTAAGCTCAGGTATGATGTTGAGATTAGATATAGGCATTATGTACCTGACAATATCAAGCATTGGAAGGTGTTCAAGGATGATCTTGAAATAAGAATATTTCTTGAGTCGGTTGATGATTTCTCTGCATTACATATTGATCAGGATCATGATGTCGAAAGTGACCCTCCCCCTGGAATATTTTTGAATAAAATTGCTAATCACCATATTGTTCAGTTTCCTAGCAATCACATTCCGAAGGGACTAGTTCCATTAGAAATATTGTTCGATGGGAACGATGTGGCAGTAAATTTTAAGGGTCAAGCAGAGGATGTTGATGTAGCCGAGTGCAATATTGGTACAGAGGAGGATCCAAAGTTCATCAAGTTATCTAGCAGTCTCTCAAGGGAGAAGAGAGATGAGTATGTTGAGATATTAAAATAATTTGTTGATGTGTTTGCCTGAACCTATGAAGACCTCAGGACATACGACACAATCGTCATCGAGCATAAGATCCCATTGAGAGAGGAGGCCAAACCATTTAGGCAGAAATTAAGATCAATAAATCCTATCTTGCTACCTATTATGGAAAAGGAGGTAAAGAAGTTGTTGGATGCCCAAATCATTGTCCCTTTGAGATATTCTAAGTGGGTAGCCAACCTGGTCCCAGTGAGAAAGAAGAGTGGAGAAATCAGACTCTATGTCAAATTCAGAAATCTGAATAGGATCTCTAAGAAGGACAATTACCCGTTGCCTAAGATGGAACACATATTGCAAAGGGTGACTAGTGCATCTAGGATTTCCATGATTGATGGCTTTTTTGGATACAATCATATCTTTGTTCTGCCTGAAGACAGAGAAAAGACAGCCTTCACCACTCCTTGGGGCACATTCATGTATGCCAAAATTCCCTTTGGATTGATGAACGCAAGGGAGACCTTCCAGCGAGCCATGGACATCGCCTTCGTTGGAGAAAGAGATAAATTTGTGGTCATTTATCTGGATGACATAACAATCTTCTCCAAATCTGATAAAGAACATTGTTGACATCTAAGAAAGGTCTTCTCGAAATGCAAAAGGTTTGGTCTCTCCCTAAATCCCAAGAAGTCCTTATTTTGCATGCAGGAAGGAAAAATTTTGGGACACATTGTGTCAGCTGAGGGGGTCAGGATTGATCCAAGCAGAGTAGAAGTTATTCAATCCCTAACACTTCCCAGATATAAGAAATAATTTCAGTCCTTCTTGGGCAAAATCAATTTTCTGAGAAGGTGTGTTTCAAATTTTGTTGAATTGGTGAAGCATATCACAGCCATGCTTAGGAAGGGGAACGAAGAAAGATGGACTAATAAGTCCAAAGGATCCTTCAACCAAATCAAGAAGGCACTGACTGAAGCACTTGTGCTTAACATTCCTGTTTATTCCAAGGATTTTATGATCTTCTCCTTTGCCTCTTTTGATACAGTGGCAATTTTTTTACTGCAGAAAAATGTTGAAGGGTTGGAGCAGCCCATTTCCTTTTTTAGTAAAGCGTTGAGGGATGCTGAGGAAAAATATAATATCATGGGGAAATAGGCATATGCCCTGGTGAAAGCTCTCAAAGCTTTCATAGTCTATGTTCTACATTCAAATATCATCGCATATGTTCCTTTAGCTTCTGTGAAGGACATTCTCATTCAGCCTGACATAGACGGGAGAAGGAGCAAGTGGATTGCCAAAATCCTCAAATTTGACTTGGAAATAAAACCCACCAAACTAGTCAAGGGCCAGGGTTTAGCCAGGTTGTTGGCTGAATCTAATTGTGAAGCTTTGGGGATTAACTTCATCAACTCTTGTTCATAAAATCAACAGGCTGAAGTGGCCGATAAAATCCCTCAGGACAACCCTCCATTAGCAGGATGCACCTGGTACAAAGATATTATATTTTTTCTGCAAAAGTTGCAACCTCCAGATGGTATGGGAAAAAGAAAGGCAAGAGCTTTAAATCTCAAAGTGATTAGGTATTTCCTTACTGACCAGGTCTTGTATTGGAAAGACCCTCTAGGAGTGCTTATGAGATGTCTAGACCCACAAGAGGCCCAAAGGATTATATTTGATTTCCATGACAACCTTTGTGGGGGACATCATTTCTGGAAAACCATAGCCTACAAAATTATCAGGGCTGGGTACTATTGGCCTACTCTATTCACTGATGTCTGTGCAAAAATCAGGGCTTGTATCAAATGTCAGAAATTCTCTGGGAAGCAGCAACTCAAGTCTCTGCCATTGAAGCCTATAGTATCTACATGTCCCTTTCAACAGTGGGGCCTAGAATTTATTGGGGAGATTCATCCTCCTTCAAGTGGTCAGCATAGGTGGATCCTAACTGCAATGGATTATTTCACTAAGTGGATAGAATCTATCCCCACAAGGAACGCTTCTCATAAAGTGATCATTGGTTTTCTTGAAGATATTATGGCATGGTTCAATTGTCCGAATAGAATTGTCACTGATAATGTTGCTTCTTTCCAAGTTGAACCATTGATCAAGTTTTGTGATCAGCTTGGCATTTCATTGATTCACTCTACCGCCTACTATCCCCAAGGCAATGGATTGGCATAATCCTCTAACAAAAGCCTTATAAATATTTTCAAAAGACTGTTGGAGGACAACAATAAATCATGGGATTCAAAGCTTAAATTTTCTATGTGGGTTGATAGAGTGACAACAAAGAGATCCCTAGGCATCTCTTTGTTCCAACTTGTATATGGGACTGAAGTAGTTTTCCCTTCTCAGCTTGCCCTGCCTGTAGCGAAATTCTTCCAAGACTGCTAAGAAGAGCCTGATGACAAGATCAGGAGAATTCATCAGCTGGTAGAAGTACAGAAGACTAAAGAGCAGGTGATGGGTAGAGTGCATGACCGTCAGCAGAAAATCAAGCAGGCCTTTAACAGGAAAGGAAATAAAGAGGATTTATAGTCGGGAGATCTAGTACTCAAATTGGATGCGCCCAGACAGGACAAGGGCAAGCATGGAAAATTTTAAGCCCTTTGGATTGGCCCCTTCAAAATCTCTGAGAGGTTCCCAAATAACACTTATAGAGTGCAGAATTTCAAGGGAGACGAAGTCTTTGGTGGCCTTGTAAATGGGCACTTCCTAAAAATGTTTTTTGTTTAAAACTGCAATCGGTGGCCCACCATTGTAAATACCATCTTTGTTTTACGTTTATTTTGTTTTTGATATGAGACTCCATAACCCAAAGCAAAGACATTGGAGTTGTGTGTTCTTGCCAGCTCGCAGGGAGCATGCCATCCCCTGTGGAGCCAATGTTAGCACATAAACTTGTCAAGGTCTTGTGAGTTGTGGTTTCTACCCAGGTCTGTAATTTTTTCTATCTCTTCTCCTTTTGTAGACCCGATCATAGGCTTTTCATCTTGGCTTGTAGTTTTCCTTTTGTTATCCTTCATCTGTTTGATAGACCTGTTTTTCCTTACCATATTTCCTGGGAAGTATTGCCTCTAAGCCTTTATGTTTATCCTAAAGACAAACTCTTTTCTCTTTACCTCTATCATTGAGCCTTTGTTTTCCCGAGCCCTTAGTCAGTCATCCATGTGATTTCTCGTAGGTCACATTCATGAGCACCAAGCGCAATACTTGAAGCAATTTGATGTGGACGCAAATCAAGAAAGCGAGGAAGATTAGTTTTCAACGGAAGAGATCCCTCAAGCAGATCAGACCAATGGCCATCGGGTGATCGGGATCATATAGTTGCACAAAGTATAGCAGATAAAGGTCTGAAATCGCGAGGCCCATCCTAGTCATTGATACTGGGAAGGACGTGCAGCGCAGGATCAGCGTTTCGTTGACTCACAGCATAAAGCAGTCAAAGGGTTGAGTCATAAGGACTCGTGAAACACGAAATCATGAAATAATCAGGGTCGTTCGTTCAGCGGGACACGTGGTGCCAGATCAGAGCCACGGAGAAATCCATTTCGGCAAGGTGGAAGTGAGAAATGTTGACATCCCTATCCCCCAAACGCCGCTATGATCTGGGTCATCTGATGTAAAGAGACACGTGTCGATCGATTTGGGCGGTCGCGTTTTCATGACTTGGAGTTTTGAGCATGGAGCGCATCGCGAGTTCGTGAAACGCAAAATCGCGACGCGCCTAAGAGTTAAGCCCACGGTCATAAGGTGGGGTCATATGGAAAGTGGAGCCAAAAGAAAGATAAGTGCCCATTCAAGCAACGGGTGACTATAGTTGTTTAAGGAAACGACTATGGTCGTCATATCCTAAGAAATTCCGACCGTTGATCCAGGTGGACCGTTTCGCGATTTGGAGCATCAAGATATTTGGAGTCAAGGGGAGTGAAAACTCCTGAAATGCAAAATCTCGATATTTCATATGGATCAGCACGAGGTCACAACCCGCGGTCGTATGGGGCAGGGGAATGGATCCGCGCAAAAGATCAGAGCGCTCGAGTTGGTCACAGAGAAGGATCCTTATGGCCTCGAGGCGCCAATTTTGACTCGAAGGAGTTGTGAGCTCACCTGGAGCATTCATGGGTGTCGGGCTTCATCCTGATGCCAATAAAAGTAGTTAATGAAAGTGGGAAAGGTAGTTGAAACCTCATTTCACCACATAAATGGAAATCATAGAAAACCTGGCCATGGAGGGCAGACTGTCAGCCGATGTTAAGCCCTAATATTGGCTCATTACCACTTAATTGAGGCATATTATATTAGTAATGTTATTTTATTTATGTCGGCTTTAGGCCATTAGTTGTAATTTAGATTAGTAATGTTATTTTATTTATGTCGGCTTTAGGTCATTAAACCTCCTAGTCTCCTATA
>SNQJ01S0015738.1:56602-100203 GCA_010110895.2 Picea sitchensis
TCTTGTACTTGAACATTTAAGTGGGGTAAAAGGAGGTTGCCCCCTCGAAGAGGCTTATTATCTGAAATTATCTCTTTTTCAAGGCGTTGAGTACTTTTCTTGAGGTTTTTATATGCTATATTGATGTTTGGTTCTTAACAGCCGAAAGTTCCCTGTCATGGATTTTCTTGTGAAGCCCATACCGATCTGATCTTGCGTCTATCAGAAGAATGCAAGTGCAGCCTGATAGAAGAAGATGTAGATGCAAAGCTTTGATTGTTGTATACAGGTCACACTCTCAGTGATGGAAAGTTGTTCTAAGTATACTCAGTTTTGATATTTTGTTATGGTCGATGGTAGAGAAAATCTCTTGTATTGTAAATTCTTAATGAAGCTTCTAGTTTTCTGGCTATGTATCTGTATTTGAGACTTCTTGTTTAATGACAGACATCTTTCTTACTCCCTCTTGTTTCCTTCTGATGTTGAAAGAGTTCATGATTTACTGATTCGCTTGAATTATTGTGACTGCATTATGATGGATGTTCGATTGTAGTGTTGTTATAATTCCTTTCATTTTCTTTATGATTTGAACTCAAGAAGATATTGAGTTTAAGTTTTTCTTTTTTGGGTTGCTGGAAGGCTCGATGTCCACGACAGACCTCTACATCCTTCTCACCGAAGTCTTCCTTCTACTCACCCTCACTACAACTTATTGACTAAAGTTAAACTAAGACCTCATCTGCTTGTGCACATCAGTCCATTTTTCTGAGTTGAGACGATATTTTCTTGAGATTATGACCATTTGACCTTTTATAACCAACCCATGACATAAAATTTTGATGGGTATCAGGCTTACCTCTGCCGCAATCCAGAGGTGAATTCTGGTGCTAACAATGTGGACCCACGATTAACACGCCATGTGTCACCTGGATTCGTGCATTTCGTAGACCCTATAGGCTCATTAATATGTGACACGTGTCACTCACTGAAGGGGCCTCGTGTCACCTCTGCCTTGTCATGTATCACACCTGGCATTCACTGCTTATTCCATTTGGTGGGAGGATTATGGAGGACCCACCTGTATTTTCCCTCGTATCCAGTATGACACCACGTGTAAGAGTGGACCCTTTGGGAGTCCGGGACTTTGGAACTTCGGAGGTTTGGAGTGTGGTGTTGAGGATAAGTTGAAAGGGCCAAAGGTCGAAGCTACGTGGTAGCATTTCATAAGTATGGGCATTTGGGACTCTAGAGGACATGTGTGCAAAAGAGAAAAAGGGGTGTTCAGCGTCGAACGTCGAATTCTCCTCCAACCTGTGTGTTAGATGAGGATTAAGTCACATCCTTGGTTTGGATGGTGGACGAACCTTCCCTGCGGAAGGTAGGAACTTGAAGTTGGTATGAACGAGTTGGACCCATGTGGATTCCACATGGCCCTCAACTAATAACGCTCGAAGAATTTCGGGAGGTCATATCTTGTGAACCAAAGGTTGGATTAGAGATCAGTGATAGTCGTTAGAAAGATACGAGTGAATGAAAGAGGATGAATCATCTCGGAGAGACAACGAGAGTAAGAAAAATTATGATGCCTCGTCCCTAGAAATGGTACTTAGGGGTCGGGTGTGTTACAAATTGGTATCAAAGAATGGCAACAACACTTGGCTTGCTTGGGCTCATGCACGAGTTGTATAAAAATAGTATTAGAGAACTTTTAGGAGTGACACCCTGTCTTGCCCTTTCCTAAGAGGCTTAGTTAAACCTCTATTGAAGAAAGTAATGAATCCTTCTACTATTGATAGATGTTTTGAAAATATGCATTGTATGTTGCTAATGTTTCCAAATAAAGAAGATGACTTAAATTTGCAATTGTACGTGTTGTTGTACAGTCATGAGATTAAGTTACCAAGGCTAAGATGAGCCTATTGAGAATATTACTTCTGAATGGAAATTGTTTGCATGAGTTCCTTGAGTAGAAGGATGCATATTGAAATTCAGTTGGGATTTTACCCAACGACATTGAATCATGCTAGTTTTTGGCAGAGGAAGCCTACCATTTCTTTTCGTAAATGATGGCCAATTTTACATGAGTGGGATTATGATAATGGACATTAATAACAAGACTTGGATGGGAATCTATTGAAAGGATTAGTAGAAGTAATAATTATTTCTTTAATGAAGGATTAAACCCAGTGTATGTGTATGACCCCTCATGATCGGAGGATTGATGGAAATGGTAAGGTCAATTTTCTTGACTGAAAATTGTTGTTGGAATAATCCAATAAGAAAGTAAAAAGGAACCCTATAGATTGAGAACAGCCTTCATGAAGGTAGGAGTGAAGTGACAAGAGCAAGTTTAAAAGATCATGGTTGTGCTAGGGTAGTGTGTATCCCTATTAATTTAAGGGTGTGTCTATGCAAGAGGAATGCGTCTGGTGACCATTCTCTAAAAAGAGAGAGCATGTGCAACTCTCGGGTTTCGAAGGGAACTGAGAGACAAATTTTGTTTCTGGGTATAGGAATTGTTGGGCAGTGTTTTTCTAATCAAGCTGGTAAAGGGAGTTGTAGAAATATTGATCCAGATTTTATGAGCAGAATGAAATGAATACAGATTATTAAAATATTCTTAACACAGAATAACAGAGATACAGTAAAATTGGTTTTCTATTCAATAAGGAAATAAGTTGAAACTATAAAATGCAGCGGAAAACAAGCTTGTTGGAATGGTGGCAGCTTATCTCTGAGAAGATATGTGACAGTTGCACTCATTCGCAAGAAGATGATTACAATGACTCTCTGAAGGCATTTTTACAATAAACAGGAATGTCGAAATCCCTAGACATCCAAAAACCTAACCCTAGGAGATGAAGCACCAAAAGTCAAGTGGGCCCCGTTTGGGTAAGTTAGTAAATCAACTTCTTGGGGTCGTAACTTTTGCATACGATATTTTTTTTAAGCGCATGATAGTCTGTTTGAAAGGTCTAACCAATAAGAACAATTTTCGATTGGCCCAGGTGAGTACCTTTAGAAATCACCTGGGCCCCAAATCCCCAAAAAATGTCGTTTACGGCCTCAAAACAGCCTCGGAAGTTTGGAACCCGAAAAACTATCGAAAAACTACCAAGGTGGAAAATTGTTTTTCGAGCCAGTGGAATAGGTGGGAGGCCATCGATATCCACCTAGATAATCCTCCCTCCTTAGGAATAAATGGTGTCCATTGCGTTAATTTCCCCCATGAGATGAGGAAATTTTTGTTGAATTTGGCCCCGGGTGAGCCACCTGCCTTGGTGCATGAGTTGCTCTGCTTTGATGACTCAATAAAGTTGGATCCTTTGTTGTCGAGTTCCCTTGATCTGTGTGTCCACAATATTATCATTAGATTCATGTTTCATGCAGTCATGGTTGAGATATGTTGGTGTCAACTGCTCTGTTATCTCTGAGGTGTCCAATAATAATGGGAAATATGGTCGAAGGAGAGCAACGTTCAAGACTGGGTGTTGGCCAAGGAAAGGGGGAATGTTGACCTCAAAATCATTCTCACCCATAGCCTTGGTGATGGTGTACGACCCATAACTGAGTGGTAGAAGCTTTCAATGGGGCCCTGCAAAGAATTATTTCTGCAAGTGCAACCAAACTTTGTCGTCCACCTGAAACTTATGTGGAACCCGATGTTGATCATGGAGTTTCTTGTAGTTGGCATTAGACTTTTGTAGAATATCCTAAACCTATTGGCAGATGTGTTGGATCCACTCAATGAACCGGGTGTATTTGTCAGCTTCTGGTGGAGCAGGGGACTAGTCGTCCGAGGTGGTCGCCAAGGGTAGTGCAACATCCATGGGGCCCAATGGTTGGAATCCCAACCCCACCTGAAAGGGGTTGTGGTTAGTTGATCTATGCAGGGCTCTATCATAGCTATGTTGTAAATAGGGAATATTCTCATCCCATATGCGGGGACATTTTGAATTGTACATGCGTAGGATATGTACGATCATCCGATTGACGACCTCGGTTTGGTCATTTGTCTGGGGGTGGAAGGCAGTGGATTTGGTGAGCTTGGTATCCAGTAGTGACCTGAGGCTCGACCAAAGTGTGTTGAGGAACCGACTGTCATGGTCTGAGATAATGGTTTGTGGGATCCCAAAATGTACCCATACTCATTCAAAGAAGAGATTGGCAGTGGCTTCTATTGTGTTGTTCTTCTTGCAGGCAACTAGGATCGTCATCTTGGAAAAGTGATCAACAACCACAAAAAATAGTCATTTACCCTCTTGGTGGATGGGAGGCCCGACATGTAGTCCATTGAGATGAATTCCCATGGCTTGTTAGGAGTAGGCAGAGGGGTGTATAGGCCATGTTTCTTAGTGGTCGGTTTGCAATAGCGCGAGTGGTGCAGGACCTGATATACTTTTCGACATCCTATCAAAGTTTCATCCAGTAGAAATGTTTCTGCAGCACTTCCACTGTATTTTCGACACCAAAGTGTCATGCCACCCGACTATAGTGAGCTTCCCAAATCAGCTTCACGCGCTCGCTTGATGGAACGCAGAGATGGAAATTAGCAACCACTGAGTTGGCACCCAACATTTGGTAGGTGGTGGAGAAGTCAGAGTCTATCTCATAGAGGTGGGGCCATCTGGAGGTCTTGTGGACACAAGAGTCTAGCATCATGGTGAGTGCCGCGACTGGAGGTCAGCTTTGGAAATCAACAACTCGGTTGGTACTTCCTGTTTTATACTTGATGTTGAGGCGGAACTATTGTAAGTATGTGGACCACTTTTGATGGCGGTCATTCTCCAATTTTCCTTGGGTCCACATGAACTGTAGTGGATTGTGATCAGTGTGGATGATTGTCTCCTTCACAAGAATGTAATGTCTCCACTGGCGACAGGATTGCATAATGGAGTACATTTCTTTGTCGTAAGTAGGGTACTTATGGACAACATATAATAATTTCTCACTATGATATTCCATGGGGTGGTCGTGTTGAGTGATAATGGCACCCACAACATAGTCTGAAGCATATGTCTCGATCTCAAAGGGATGTTGCAGGTCCGGTAATGAAATTATTGGGGATGAGCACAAACGCTTCTTCAAGTCAGCGAAGGCTTATTGTTGGGACAGGCCCCACACAAATATTTCCTTACTGCCACCCCTAGTTACTTGGTTGAGGGCCCATGTGATATGAGAGAATCCTAACATGAACCTACGATAGAAATTGGTGAGGCCCAAGAAGCTCTAAAGTTCAATGAGTGTAGTTGGGGCTGGACAGTCATGGATGACTTGGATCTTGGTTGGATCCACATGCACACCATGCTGATCAATGATATATTCTAAGTAATGGACCATGTCCATGACGAAGGAGCATTTTTCCAAGTTTGCATATAGTTTTTGCTACCGCAGGGTGTGCAGAACCTGCTGAATATTCTACAAGTGTTTTTCCCAAGTCTTATTGTACATGAGGATGTCATCCAGTTACACCACTACAAAAGTATTGGTGAAATTTCGTAGGATACCATCCATCATCCTCATAAAATTTGTTGGAGCATTTTTCAAACCAAAGGGCATGACCAACCATTAAAAAAGACCTTATTTTGACTTGAAGGCGGTCTTCCATACATCTGTTTGTTCTATTGGGACCTAGTGGTAGCCAGACTTCAGATCAATCTAACTGAATTATTTGGCCTCCATGAGATGATCAAGGAGGTCTTCGATTCGGGGAATCGGGTACCGATTTCGGACTGTAATTTTATTCAGGTCCCGGTAATCAATGCAGAGTCGCCAGGTCCCGTCTTTCTTCCACACTAGCACGATTGGGATCCCACAAGGCAATGAGATGGACGGATGTGACCCTTGTGGAGCAGTTCTTGGATCTACCTCTTGATCTCCTCATTTTATAACAGAGAGCAGCAGTAGAGTGGCCCATTGGGTAGCGTTGTGCCTGGGGTCAGATCGATGGGATGCTTGACCTGGCAGTGCAGAGGTACTCCGATGGGAGAGGAGAAGATATCTGAGTATTCTTCTACGACCTTATCCACTTGCTTCTTTTGTGTGAAGAGATTGGTTGCAGAGGCCCTGGATTTGGTTGCAATCTTTTTCTCACTCTGAGAGAGAATCACGAAGAAGAAAAATTTCCCGATCTGAGAGATGACCTTCCTGCATTGCTTGGCAGAGATCAAGGAAATAGCACTACGAGGGATTGCCTCGGGTATCCTGTACAATTTCCTATTCAAAGTAATAATAACACTACGAGGCCTAGACTCATATACAACATGATGTTTCCATAAATAAGGTTGGACCAAAACAACATTACAAACTTTGAGAGGAGAAACATCACATAATACCTCGTCTTTGAAGGGCTTGATGTCGTATGGCAGTCGACACTGTTGACTAACATGGAAATCGCTTCCTTGGTGAAGCCATCCAATGGTGTAGTTTGTGGGTGTGGCGTTGTCAGCAGGGCCAGTCACTTGACGACCTCTACTGAGATGAGGTTCTTCTGGCTACCGCTATCAATGAAGAAGTGCAGCGGGGTGCCTTTTACCCACATCTGTGAATGAAGAGGCACTTGCCTTCTTCTGGCTCGTCTAGTTCACCAAATTGGAGCTTGGTGGTAGAAACGGTGGCACCGGGTTTCGCGTCAATGATCTATCTTCCCCTTTCTGGTTCTGGCTTATATTCAGAACCTGCATCTAATTCAGAGGCTTTCACTTCAGCCACCAGCGACTGCTTTGAGCGGTAGTCAGCAGTGTTATGCCAAGGGATCTTATGGAAATCGCACCACTTCTCAGTATTTTTCTTTGTCTTTCTGACGTCCTTCTTTGCTTGCGGCTTGGAATGGTTTTCCTAATACTGTCCATATTTTCTCTATCCTTTGTTCTGTGGTTTGGGGCTTCCCTTTCCTACCTTTTTTGTAGGGGGTTCCCAGGCTCAAATTACCGCATCTTTTGTTTGAGCTTCTGCTCGATTTTGACAGCATATCGGTAGGCCACACCCAAGGACGAGATGTCCAGAAATTTCATTTCTCTCTAGATGTATCTATGTAGAGCACCATAATACTTGAGCACTAAATGTCTCTCTGAATCTTTGATACCCAGCTTGGTGCACAAGGTATGTAAGATATTTGTGAACTCTAGCACTTCTTGGTCTCTTTCTTGTCGTAGTGTGGTCCATTTGGTATACAATTCGTCATAACTTCTGACAGGGTAGTATTGTTCCTTAATAGCATCCCTAAAGAATTCCTAGGTGGTCACAACTGTAAATAATGAGGTTTCTCTTGTTTCCTTTTTCTCACAGAAAGTTTCCCACCAATATTTGACAAATCTTTTCTCTATTCTAAAAGTTATGGATAGAAAAATACCCTTCTAGTAGATTCAACCACTTGTCTACAACATATGCGTCTATCTAACCTTCAAATATAGGAATATAGAAGTTGATTTGTACCTTGAACGGGGTGGTGCCTCCGCTCGAGGAAGATGTGTCACATGTTGGTAGTCGCTGAAGGATTTGCGTGAAACTATCCATCATCTCATTCCTCTATTGCGTGAGGGATTCCTCAAGCAACATTTTGAAAGGATCCCCTGTCATGTCATATTTATTTTCTCCTACCATGAGAGGTCGCTTAGGCGTGCGAGAGCTTTTGTCCTCAAGAGAGACAAGCTCGAGACCCAATTCTTTGTAACCTGACCTCATTGGGGACATGCATTAAGACGAAAAGAAGCAGACTGATATGATACCACTGATCTGGAAGTTATGAGCAAAACGAAATGAATATAGATTATTAGAAGATGCTTAAAACAAAATAATTGAGATACAATAAAATTGGTTTTCTATTCAATAAGAAAATAAGATGAAATTGTAAAATGTAGCAAAAAACAAGCTTGTTGGAATGGTGGTGGCTTATCTCTGAGAAGAGTTGTGACGGTTTCGCTCATTCGCATGAAGATGATTACAATGAGGCTCTGAAGGCCTTTTTACAATAAAAATGAATTTTGAAATCCCTAGACATCCAAAAACCTAACGCTAGGAGATGAAGCGCCAAAAGTCATGTGGGCCCATTTGGGTAAGTTAGTACATCAACTTCCCGAGGTCGTAACTTTTGCATACGATATTCGTTTTAGGCGCATGATAGCCCATTGTAAAGGTATAACCGAGAAGAATGATTTTCGACTCACCCAAGTTAGAGCCTTTGGCAATCACCTGGATCCCAAATCCCCAAAAAACGTCGTTTAGGGCCTCAAAACGGCCCCGGAAGTTTGGAACCCGAACAATTGCCAAGGTGGAAAACTGTTTTTTGAGCCAGTGGAATAGGTGGGTGGCCACTGATATCCACCCGGATCAAATATGGGGTGTTTGAGTGATAAATCACAACAGCCTCCATTGCTTGGTGGATATGAAACTAATCTGCTAGAATTCTTGTGGGAGGAGGAGAGTGGCCTTTGTCCCTGATTGTTGTTGAACAGAAGGAAGAATTCTAGGTGTAATGATTAAGACTGATTATGATCTAAATAAATTTTGGAGTTTTGTATTAAAATACTTAGTAAGTAACATACCTCTAAATTCTATTTGGGCTTTAAGGGAATATTCCAAATGTTATTAGACATTAAAATTTATTATAAATAAGGTAAAATGGTTTATTAAATGTTGATCCTAAATGTGGTAAAGGAATTGTTGGGGAACTTATAGATGCCCAATGGGTCAGATTGACATCCAGTGGTGGATGGTAGCCATATAGATATAGTTGGACCCTAGTGAGGGGAATCTAGAAAAGGATTTCCTTGATCGGAAGGTATGTTGATCAAGACTGGTTGGAATCTAGATTGGTTGTTTTGTTACCATGGGCATGGTTATAATTGCCCAGACAGTATTTATGAGTAGGAAATGTTTTCATGGAAGTTGAGGAAATAGTGTTTTCTTGCTAGTTATTATCATGTAGAAATGAAAACATAGTTATGACTATGTCTGTTAAACTGCTAGGTGGATATCATGTGAATGACTGCAAGTTCCCAACTGAGAGGGAAGCTCAATGTTGAGTGTCTCTATGAGGCTTGTCATAAGAATGATTGGAAGATCCTTGGGAGAAGGATCTGGAAGTTTGATATGTCCATGTGTGTGAGTGGCATGGAAACGGTGAAAGCAGTGAGCATGCATGATGAATGTTTGGTTGAGTTTATTTATGCTTGAGTGCATGAATTTGATGCATTGTGAGGTTACTTGATATCAAGACTGATATTAAGATCAAATAGATATGAGTGATATTAAATGTGCAATTGATGCACATGTATGATGTAAGAATTTATGTATACTAAAGGCACGATATGACTGCCTGGATGAGTGAAATGTAAGGAAAGACTTTCACTTGCCAAGATTGAATGAATACCATGGAAGCATGGTTGACTCTATTCTGAAGAGTCATGAAATTTTTGTTTTGAGTGATAGCTTGAGGGGAATGTGTTCCATTCCCTCAAGAAAAGACAATATAAATAGATGACAGAGTAAAGGAGAAAGGACGCTCTATTGTCATGATAAAAGGCAACATGATTATGCCTTTGAGGGTCGCATGAGAACAATTGTGAACAATCATGAGTTAAATGATTTATGATTGTGCATGTGGTTAAGTGCATCATGAATGAAAATTGACAAAACAAGGAATATGTGTGGATAAATAATATGGAGGCATAACAAAGATGCATTTTTATATTCCTTATGGAATATTTGGTAAACAAATGAAGCTAACTCAAGGTTGAGGCCATCACAGATAATGAAGGATATGCAATAAGGAATTTGCATGTTGAAGGAGTTCCTTGTGGAGGAACTATGTG
Organism: Picea sitchensis; assembly: GCA_010110895.2. Lineage (NCBI taxonomy): Eukaryota > Viridiplantae > Streptophyta > Pinopsida > Pinales > Pinaceae > Picea > Picea sitchensis. The sequence goes on from SNQJ01S0015738.1 coordinate 66,394, forward strand.
AAGACTATGTTCGGAGAACAGAGTCACAACCTTAATAACTGTTGAGAATTGACGAGAACGAGTCACAACCTTAATAACTCTGAGAATTGAGATAGTTGGTTGTTAAGTTTATATATATATATATATATATATATATATATATATATATATATATATATATATATATATATATATAAGAATCCCGATTACATTTTAAAACATCATGCACGAAAGTGGAAGACTAACAATGAATGTTGACCATTCTGACAACTGAATGGTAATGCGTAGAATGCACATGTTCATGATTCATTATGAACAAAAAGTTTGGTATCGAAGCATGTTGATGTATCCAAAAGGTTAGGGTGAGCCTAACCAAGGTTGCTCAAGGGAAAGAGCAGTTGTGGAAACCAGTACAACTGGTAAAAGGAAAATAAACCCTTGAGTATGATTAAATGAATAGGCTTGGATGAGTTGTGTTAAGTAAAGCCAGTAAGGCCTAGGAGTAACTCAGATGGACTGAAAGTCCCAGACTGTGTAGAAGGAGTTGGAAAGGGGGGGGGGAGCCCTTAACTCCTTTCTTGATGTATATTTTATTTTCTCTAGAATGAGAAACTAGTGTGCTAGTGAAAGTAAATATTTTGACACCATAGTGATGATGGTTGTATTACTGTAGAAAAATTTGAGAATTGTTTGTGTTTCACTCATGAAAACATTAAGGATAATGTGATGAAGTGCATAAATATATGTTAGGACATGTCTGAAAATGTTTTATTGGTTAAATGTTATGATACTTGCATTTTAATTTACATAACGAATAATGTATTTATGATGTATGTCATGTGTAGAAAGAAATGGATTGGAGCTTTTGAGAAAGACAGTTGCCATTAATGGACAACCTCAAGCAGAGGATGACTATGAGAAGGCTGATGTTGACAGATTGTTGAAGGGACCTTAAAACTCCCCATGGAGCACCACTGATGGGGTAATATCAAAGGGTGTGCTAGTAGCCCGAACAGGTATAAAAAATTGCATTCCTATGTGGCACAAGGTATGAAGGGATTGGGTAAGAATCCCTTCTGAAATGTTTTATGGTCTTAATGTTATGCATGGACTTTTGAAAAGCAGTTGTATGCCTTGGATACCCAAGTAGGGTATGATTCAGGAAGGAGAACCTGAATGATGGAGGTGTAAACCTCTGGCAGTAAAGACTGATTGTAATCCTTGGAAGAATTCATGAACTGATATGCCATGAATACATTGACCAATCAAGGAATGATTGGAAACAAAAGTGCTCATAAACAACACGTTGATTTAATGCATCGAGGAGATGCATGTGGTAAAAGAATGGGGCATATATAGAGCTTCCCATTGTGGAAGAAGTATCTTTCGGTACTCTACTTGAATTGTAGAGGTGTTAAAGAAAAGAGAAAATTGGGTGGCCATGAGTGTTGGCACCCTGGTTACTAATGAAGTAAGAATTCTTGGGTTCATTCAAGAGAAACATTTAGTTTCATGTGCGTTGATTTGGAATCATGATTAGCTTGTAGAAGGAAGCATAGTCTTGTTGTAAGAGTGAATGATAATGAATAATCCATACGGTGAAGAGGTTGGTTGAACCCCAACACACCATGGCAAGATGCTTTTCATAATTATGGTAAACTTGAAATCAATGCAAGTGTGCATGGTATGTGAATGTGGCCTGGATTAAATTCACTTAATGTTGAATTGTTTTTGGAAAGGTTTGATGTGTTGAAATGATGCACGTGTAAGGAATGATATTTTATGTATATTTATATCATTGAATAGATAAAAGTGATTTCAATGTTAGCATTCACAATTTAAAAATTACATGTGATGTCATTGTAAAGGTGCAATGAAAATATATGTGCATGGGAAACTAACAATTTGTTTGGTTGATTGAAGTTGAAAGTGCGGGAAGAAAAGAGTCTCGGATATGGCAATGTTGTAAGCCCATAAGGAATACCAATTGCATGATAAGCCAAACTAATATAAGGAAGAAATTCCCATATTTGTGGACCCGGTTCTTGTGCGGAACAAATCTGAAAAATAAATGAGGAAATTGGAAAATCTATGGGTGATAGATTTGCAATAAAATTCTGAAATTTAAAATTTACAATGATATCTCATAAATTTTTGTATACATGTGATAGAGGTGAGAAGAAAAGATCTATCTAGAAAGGACAGATGAAGTCTGTCAAGCTGGAAAGTATGAAAGATGGCTACTGTTGGGATAGGAAAACATGCGGTAAGCCATGATCACCCTAGAACATGTTGTGTTATGGAAACACGAGCTGGAGGGACGCCTCGGCAAAGAAAGTCTAAGGGAAGCCTCGACTATAAGACTCAATGAAGTCTTTGGAGCTTTTCCTTTGCAATAAATCCTTGGCAAGGAAATATGGGTCGCCCGAGGGATTGTATAATTGAGAAGGGGATGCCTGAGCCTGGGCCTAGAGGGTGAGTGACCGCAAGGAAGATGAGACTTTGATCATCCTTATAAAATATTGATTGGGATCATGCACACAAGGTGTATGTCCAGGAAAAATAATGATCTAAGATAACAAGACAGCCATGTGGATGCAGATCCACAAACTACACAGATAAGTATTGTGTTAGATTATGAAAATTTTCCTCTTGAATTTTGCACAACAGTAAAATGTTTTCGCATGAAATTGTGATTTATATGCTTGTTGTCCAAGATTATTGAAGGCAGGTAACGAAGACCAAGAGTATGGAAAGGACCTGACCAAGAAAGTGGATCAATATTTCTGAAGGGGATGAATAACAAAGGCATTACAAGTGTTACTGAGAAAGAACACCGAGGACGGTGTTCCTTTTTAAGGGGGAGGGGATTGTAACACTCATGTTTCCCCCAGCTTGTAATTAATCATTAATTATGATTACCATGCTATGGCATGGGAACAATGTAAATGTATTATTTTTTAGATTGTCAATGACTGACTTGGGGGAGGTGAAGCCTCGAAGTACTGTCCATGATATCACTAGAGGAAAGAGTGTGGAAACTGTGGAGAGGGTTCATTATGACAAAATGACCCCAAATTCTCTCCTTACTAAAATAGTCAGCCTCATCTTGATCCCAAGGAGAGATCAATTAATAATAAAGGGACTGGTAGTTGAACAATAAACTACCCCAATGAATGGAGGCATAGAGGGTCTGGCTGAACGAATAAGAAATTGTCAGCCCAAAGTACCACAAGGGTGTAGTTTTTCCTGCAGGCCCAGACTGACTTGAGTTTCCTTCTGAAAGAAGGAACAGGACAGGTCCAGAACCTTCCTGAGGAGGATAAAGGCATGCAATAATACACACAAAGGTGAACAAGAAGAGACACACCAAGGGGAATGTGGGACAGAGAGGTATGCATAAGGAAGGCGCATGAGAATCTCTCGAGCAGAGAAGTGAAGCGTTGAATGGTTGAGTGGTTCTGGTTACCGGAGAGAACAGAATGAGAAACCCTTAGAGATGAGGGTTGTGAGCTTGACACTGAGGAGGCATCTGATAAACCTCACAGATACGGTGATAGAGAAAGAGATTTTCTAATAGATTTGTAGGAATTTCCTTGGTGATATCATGACTTGGCACGGGGGTGGCCAGAGTGCTAAGAATGAATGCCTCTAAGATTATGGTTGGGTGGAGAGGCTAACACCCATAGTCAGTTGGTCGGCTATCAAATGTAATAGATAAGTGTCTCCTTTACCTGTACACTTAGATTGAAATGCATGTTTTGAATATCTGAGTTTTCTTATATCTGAGTTAATTGGGTAATGTTATGATTATATATTTTCGGATTTATATGCCTATGTGTGTATTTCACGGTAGAATGAATGAACCTTTGATGTTCTATAAGTTTCCATTGTTTATATTCTGAAATATTGGTGCAAGCAGTGAAAATATGCTTGTCTGAGTATAAAATCTCAGGAGAAAGAACTCAAAGTGGGAACTAGAGCCTAAGTATTGTAAAGTTGACGAAGCTCAGGAAAGATGGTGAGATTTAGTTCTCGAAAGGGAGGAGTTCCTTTCGTTTGTAAGACGAGAAAACTCATGAGTGTTGGATTTGGATAAGGAGCGCAGGCGTTAATCCTTGACTCCTTCAGTCTTCGCAAGTTCGACAAAATTTGGTATTCGTCGTAAGGGAGACAGATCCTCTGAAGTCCCCGATCCCGAAGTTAATATGGGTCATAGATCTGAGGATGCCCGGGAACTATCCCAATCATCGGGTCTACGATGTAGTCATCATGGCGTTGACCGCTTTAGGAGGATAGGGGTCTTGTAACTTCAAAACCCCCGAAGGTCAGAGTCAAGAAGTAATCTGGACCATGGATCTATGGATCCTTCGGGACCCCTCTCAATTGTTTGATCAAGGAGATGTATGTGTCACGTCAAGAGCATGTGGGGATCCACATGTCAAGTGATAGCATTGTCATGTGTGGAGGCCACGTGGCAGGATATTTCGGGGTCTGGAGACTTGACACTCTGGAGGAAGTTGGATGAGAGTCTTCAATGTGTGAATACTCTCAAAGTCACAAACAGAGGAGTAAATCTCAGTCGTCGACATACAGGGTACGTTTGGTGCCAGATCCTTTAGTCTGGAGACTTGGCACTTCGGGGGATTTGATATGTGGTGTATTGATAAGCTCCAAAGCCCGAAGTGACGAGAGTCATAGATCTGAGGACTCTTCAGGAATTTTCCTGATCGTCAGATCTAGGTTGTGTTCATCCCGACGTTGACCAACTCAGGGAGCAAAGAGGAGTTTGCATTGCAAAACTCCCGAATGCGGAAGTTACAAAGTAACGAAGGCCGTTGATATAGGGGTTTTGTGGACACACCTTGACCATGAGATTGAAGGGCTTAGAAGGCTATTAGTATGAAGTCCCATGGCCCAGTGATGTCATCCAGGGTGACGTGGGCCCACGAATAATATGCCATGTGTCACGTGTATTTGTCTATTCCGTAGACCCTGTAGGCCCATTAATGCGTGACATGTGTCATTCACTGAAGGGGCCCCATGTCACATCTGCCTTATCACATATCACACCTAGCACTCATCGCTTAGTCCATTTTGCGAGATGAGTATGAGGGACCCACCTATATTTTCCCTCGTATCTAGTACGACAACCTCCAATCAATGGACAATTGACTTTTGTGCATGTGAGTAGTAACAAAAAGTTAGTTCCCTTGTTTTAATTCAACTTTCACACAGTTCAACTTTTAAATCCTTTTTGGTCACTCTTTCAGCTCTCACAATTTAACAATTATGGTGCACTAATTAATTCCTAGTGGCCATGACTTCATATTCATGGACACGTTGAAAACATATTTTGATCATATGGGCAACTTATGTGATAGGAGGATTAAGAATTATCCATCATTTGGATTTAGAGGTAGCCATTATGTTATCTTAACATTTAAAAAAAATCCTTTGTGTATCCTAATTGTCTCTTGGAAACATTTAATTTAGACTATTGAAGAAACATTAAACTTTATTGGTGTATGCCCTCGGGATTGAATTAGAATATTTCTAATATTTAGCAAAGCAATTGTACTTGTTTTAATACAGATATTCCATATTTTCTAAGGAAATTGTGAATGTTTCTTTACCTCTTTTATGAGACATCAATACACAGAGTAATCTTCTAGCAGGGCATATTGATGATGTTGATTAAATTCCAATCCCATATCCTCATACATCATAGTATTAGAAGGAAAATGTTGCAACCCTTTCAATTCAAAATAATTCCAAACCCTGTATGGACCAAGTCATGGTGAGGCGGTAGCATATGATACAGAAGTAGAAATTTGTTCTTCTACAACATAATACACACTCTCTATAATAGTGTCTCGTGTATCATTCTATGTATGGTAGTTGTATCCAATTTTTTTGTTGTTTATTTTTATTACCTGTTGTAGTGGCTCTTGCATTTACTTCAATGGGAAAATTTGGTAGATGTAGGGGATAGAAACATTGCAATCCTTCCAATCATGAAATTGTGAAAATTGTCATTCATTATGTTGTAGCATACAATCTTAAAATGAAACCAAGGATGAGAGTATGACAAGTAAACTCATTTTTGTGTAATATGTACATTTGGCCATGAGAGGGCATGTAGTGTAGTAATTAGTGTATTGATTTTCTTCACGTCCATAATAACATTACTTTGAAAATGTTCATTCAATCTTCCTTCTTCACACTTTATTAGGTGGATTGAGGTGTGTATTTATTCCCAGACTAGTAGGATGAAGATAGGAATTTTGTATATTATGAAATGCATTTATAAATAATACAAAATGAGGCAGACAAAACCTCCTTGGGCAACAAAGTGACTTCATGTTTGTGTTGCAAGTTTCATTCTAATATGTGGATTAGTTATTGTAGATTAACCAAGGAGTTTAAAGCAGTTGAAAAATCCTATTTGTGCAACCATTCACAATGCATACGTTGTGCCACATCTATGCACATATGATATTGTTGCATTGAACAATGTAGATTGTTCTCACATAAAGAAACTCATTGCTACATTCAATTTTCACTTAACAAATTAGGTGGGGAGTATATATATCTCATTTTGCAACCATGATTTTATTTAATTTTCAACAATATTTTTATATTTTTAAATATGGGTCTTCAGGAAATCCATTCAAATTCTAGGATTCTACTATTCCCATTTTCTAAAAACTGGGCTTCGTTTAAATACCTAGAAATTCCCATACCATTGTAAAATCCTTCCTCCCAATCTTGGCAAAGCATCTTAGAAAAGATTAAAAGAAAACTCAAGCAATAGGGTTCACAATGGTTAAATCCGGTAAGAATAATAATATCGATAAAGTTGGTCATTTCATCCCTCCCAATATTCCAATGCTCAACAATGTTGGCCCCAATGGGATTTATGCAACAAATAAGTAGGGATATAAGGAAGTTTTTATGGAAAGGCGGGAATTCTAAGTCCAAAAAATTCCACTTCGTAAATTGGACAGTTGTTAGAGAATGAAGAGACAGAGTAGGTCTAGGGATTAAAGACCCATCTATCATGAATATGGCTATTGTTATAGAAAACAATGTCCTATGGCTATGGGTCAGGGCCACAACAGAGTGATACCCTAAAAGACCACTCTCAAACTCAAATCAAGGAGTCAATTAAAAAAAAATACTTTGCAATAACTAACTTTCAAGGGAGAGAGAAGAAAACAAACCTATATTTTGACATTTGATGTTGATCCCACATGAAGACTTTCACTCAGACACTCTTCTACAAGAACCTTTGAAATATCCTGCACACAAAGAGACGAGCAACTGCAAATAGGTAGTTATCTGATAACTAACTAAAACATGATCATTACAAATTTCATGATAGATTCAAATTAAGAGATATATAATATACTAAAAACATTAATCATCATATGAAATTGGACAAGAATAAGAGATATTTTATTACGAACAACATAAAAGTTGGTTACAACCTGTAACCGCCATGACACGGTCTTGAAACTGAGCTCCAAGTTCCTACACCCAAGGTCAAAGATGATCAACAAAACCTCCTATAATTTGTTCTCAAAAAGGTCCAAGGAAGGCAAAGGATTTCTTCCTGACAAGATAGGGAGAACACAACTTCTGAAAACAAGCGCTTCCATATGGAAAGGACACTATCAGATGCAAGGGGGAAAGGGGATTTACAGGACTATAATGAAAATGCTAGGATAAGGATGCATTTCTTTGTTCTCTTTTTCCTACACCCCAAGGCTCTAATTTATACTCCTTTTTAACAGTTGGAGTAGTTATGGACGGGCTACAAGAGGTCAGGAACCTGAGGAACCCATCAACTCCTCTCGAAAAGTGGGAATTATTATTTTTTTGAGCCAAATTAAAATGTACGTGGGTTGAAAAATGGAAACCAATGTACGTACACAAGATGCTTTAAGGACAGTCGCATACATCAACCAAAATGGCGTTTTTAAAAGTATTTTTAAGGAGGAAAAGGGGGGAAATGGTTTTGCAAGAAAGGAAAGGGATGAAACTCAGGCTAATAAGTCATCATAAGCATATGTGGTGTCAAATGACACTATAACATATGCCCCCTAATGTGTGAGGTTAGAAGAGAAACTGATGGTCGAAATACATTACAAAATAATCATGAGATTGTAGAGGGGCCTGGATTGGAGTAGTTGAAGACCAATTCTGAAATAGTACCTACAACATAAACAAGTAACACATTCTCTTCCCAAGTCGGGCATGCACATCCTTATGAGTGATGTAAGCATGACCACCAAATCAAGTACACTACGGATCCATGAGTAATGAAATCATAACTCATGTCCATGGCCTTGAAAAATGTACATAATAGATCCATGTGATATATAAAAGTGGCCATGAGAGAAATACACAGTGGATCCATCCAAATGTAGATCATAGCCATGAATGGATACATAGTGGATCTATGTCTTGGAATCAAATAGAGGATATCTGGAGTCGATGAAGTGAAAAAATTGATCCTTTGCAAGTATTGATGTCAAATAAGTTGGTACAATCAATCCAATTCGGGTAGGAGCACAAAAAAGGTTATGCTCATACTTTCCCCGAGGTCTTCAAACAACTCATCGTGGTATGAGTCTACATTATGAGAATATATGTGTTGAAGTCGAACATAATGAGACATCATTTGATTACCGATCATTGATGTATATCGTTAAAAAACATGAGACAACACACCAATAATGATAATGTGAGTCAAGGTACCTTGTACAATCTAACAAGTGTGAATAAAGGAGTTGATGTCGAACACCTGATAGAATCTACTGATCAAGGGACATTGATGTATTCCCACTGTCAATAGCAAGGGAACCTTCCACTAATGACTACAAGCCCCAAGTTACAAAAAATGACTCTATATCCATATCCCAAAGCAAGATGTGTTGAAGTCGATAAGAAGAGATCCGATGGAAGGAAGGCGTTAAGGAATCCTCCATCATCCAGCATGAGGAGTAGCAAAAGGCCAAAGATTTGGAAGAACTCAGACAAAAATATTTAAAGGACCATACAGAAGTATGACTCTGGCATGTACCATATGGAATAGCACACAATAGAGAGTCTTTGAATAGTAACCAAAGATGAAGACTACCAACAAAGATGAGGAATCCACCAATGGAGTCAAATGGAAACCAAGGTATCGCACGAATCCCTATGTGTCTTAATGGTTATTGACATCGAACACAAGGGAAAGTTATTAGTCGACGACCAATGATGATTTATCATTCATTGAGTGAAAGGTCACTTATCGATGATGTAAATAGGCCTATGGTGAATCGCTAGGTCGTACTCTCAGAGCAATGAGTTGTAGTCGATAGGAGTAGACCTTCCAACAAGAATTCAATGGGGACCTTCTATACTAGTATGATTTAGATACAAAGATACTTGTGAAACTGAGAAGTACTTGACACAAGGGAAGGTTGATTGGAAAGTCAAGAGTTATGCAGAGTGGCCAACATAGGTTGACTTCCCTTGAACAGAAACATGACACAAAAAGTGACTTGGGCATCATAGACTGTGAACTGGAATATATTTGTGACACAGGAGGTGTCAACAAATGCTCCATATGACTGGAAGAATAAGTTACTAGACATAAGAGATTATGCTCAAAAATGATGAAATGCCACCTAAAGCCATAATAAACCCAAGATAGTGAGATAAAGACCCATAAGGTTGTGCTCTATTCAAGGGAAACACAACTACCTGCCATATAAAAAACAAGATTCTTTCTCAACCTTCTTTTTTTTGTCTTTTTCATATTATAAAACCTGAAAAAGAATAAAAGAATATTATTTTACAATGGAGGAAACAAGCATTGCGAACGAGAAAACTAGTTCCACGTGTAAGGAACATACATATCCTCAATGTAAGGAAACATGTGCAAGGCATGGATGCTTGGGGGAATTTTCCTCTAGGGATGAAAGGTGTCGAGTCGCAAAGGCTAGTATTGCAAGGTCGACAACTATTCGAGAATGCATATGCAAATGGTTATACAACAGTAAGACGAAGCTGACATTAGGCCCAAAAAGTGCAAGCAATCGATATGAAATGAAGCATTACAACTCAAAACATAAATGAGGGATCCCCATAGGGTATTATCCACAATAATAATGAGAAGAAGATATGAGGCTTCAACCCAAAGTCGTGGCAAGACTAAACAGGGCTCCCGAGCCTATGAAAGTATTTTAGCAAGGGCGCCAAACTATGAACAAGGTTCTAACTAGGGCACCCATGAACAATAGGCTCTACCACATGAATTACAACAATTCTAAACAACAAAGAATATTTTGTGTCGCAACTAAGCAGGATCGATCCTAAGGAAAAATGAAACAAGAAATGGTTAATGAAACAATGCATGAAGGGGAAAATCTAACCTATATGCTAGTTTCGATATCATTACCTGTCAGAACGGATGAACATGGAATGAAAAGGTACCAAAGAAAATGTCTCCAAATTTCTGTATATAAGACCAACAACACTCACCCAGAAGTTAATATATCAAATATATAAACCTTTGGTAATAACATGCGTTATGGAATTCAAAACTTGAAAACAAGAAACCCTAAAAGTACAATATGTACAAATTATCGCACAGACTTATGGCTTATTCATAGTACGTCTCCAAGTAGAACCCATTTCTAGGCTCAGACCAAGGGTTTCATTAGTAACCAACCAGTAAAGCTTCCAATTCAGGAAAAGGTCAAGGATCCATAGTCATATCTTCAAGGATAGCCTCATCTGAAGGAAATTCAACATCCAAGAAACAAGGACTCGATGACACACAAATACCAGGGCTTGAGGTCTCACCAATAGTAAGATCATACTCGAGAGGAAGCACCAAATTACTCGAGCCAAAAGGGGAAAGCAAAGGCTCACATGCCCCCATTGGATACAACACATGATCAATTAGTGAGAACTTGTCTCAAGAAGGCCAACATGACTGTAAAGGATCCTTCTCGGAAGAAATTGAACACCGAGGATAAGATGCCACATAATTCACCCGTGGTTGGGAAGAGTCTACTTGAACACTAGGAATATACAAAGGGGAAATCTGAGCTAAAGTCGAACTAGGATGGTGATTATTAGATTAAAGCTAATAATAGTGGCAATACTTCAATTGTGAGGAAAATGTATCACACAAAAAATCATAGACACCACAACATTCATAGCATAAACATACTCATGCCCAAGAATCATATTGAAATCTAAAGGGCTTGGTGTTGGAAAATTGGTTGTCATTGATGTCAACCCTAGAAGAAGTCTAGAAGTCTCTAGAATTGATGGGTTTATTTGAAGAAATCTCCAAAGTGGTCCCCTTATTGCGTACCTTTTAGCATGGCCCTCATGGGAAGATGATTTGAATAAGTCTACAAGAAGCCCTAGAAATACGGTTAATTAATTAAGAAGCCGTGAAGGTGTGGTCATGAACCAAACTTGATTGATAAAAAGGAACATGAAAGACTTTGTAAATACATGCAAAACTCTCATAGATGGATAGTCCTCATCATGTTGTTTCCAAGGGTAGGTTGTACACCATGTGGTTCCTTATAATTGAGAAGTTATGCTATCTTAAAGATGAAGCCCCAAAGTATGGTCAAGAATCCCCGAATCTGAGGTCAAATAAGTTAAAAGTCGGCCCCAAAATCAAATAAAGGAGAAAAGTTGTTGCAAACAAGAAGTTACAGGTCGACTCAAAGATCAAGTAAAGAAGTTACCTGGAATAGTATAAATACACATCAAGAAACTCTCATTTTATATTCAAGCAAGTGTGTTTATGAAATGTAGATAGCATAAGTGGGTCTGCACTTGTGCTAGTAGGACTGGTTTTCTCAGCAAAGCAAATCTGACCTAGGATAAAGGAGTTCGAGGAGAGTGAAGTGTACGGAGGTGATTGTACCCATTTTCTGAGGTTATACACAGTTTGCAGAAGGGTGAAGCACGTATATACATAGGTTGTAGATAGATGAATCGTGTATAGGGTATGTGCAGATTGTAGTGGAGCAAAGCGCGACTATTTGCGGTCTGACAGTGGGTGAATCGTGTATATGTGCTAAAATTAAAGAAGGTATGAATATTTGATATCCCATGCACCAGATTATTCCTCATGAGCAAAGGTATGTCTTTATGTATGTTTTGAGGGTTATATCTTGGAGATCTTGGTACATGCTTGAGGCATGTCTTTGGCACATAGTTTTATTCATATCATGGTGATTTTGAGCACATGATTTGGAGGATATTCTTGGAGATATTGGCATAATTTTATGTGGTTGTATCAGCTTTGAAGATGATGTTGTATCAATATCAGTGGCAGTAACAATGACAAGTTGATTCTATCATTTATATGCAAGGGAGGAAGGAAGGAGCCAGGAAAGGGAGTTGTAGCTTCCTTCAGGTTGTTGCCTGTAAACTAGGGGGTTGGAGCCTCCTTCCAATTGGTGTTGGAGAATTTAGGGAGTTGTAGCTTCCTTCAGGTTGGTGCATGTAAATAAAGGGGTTGGTCCCTCCTTCCAATTGGTGCTGGATAATTTTGGAAGTTGGAGATTCCTATGAATGTAATCTTCTCATATATAAGAAATTGTTTCGTGGTTTTCTCCCATTTGGGTTTCCATGTAAAATTCTTGTGTATTGTGTATTTTTGGTGAAATGTTTATGGTATCTTGAATGAAATCATAAGTGATAAAAAAATTATATCTTAAATTCTTACATATTGTGATTAAAAGTGGCAATAAGTGCCTAATATTGATTCAACACCCCGCCCCCTCCCCCCCTCAATATTAGTGAATAATCCAACAATTGGTATCAGAGCATATCCTTCAAAAATAGCCTAACCAATGGAAGGTAGATCATGGACTGCACTAAGAATGGAATGCCACTATTTGATGTTCAGAACTATGCCTTCTGGATCAGAAGGACAAAAACATGTGTGCAAGCACATGGATTTGATGTCTAGAAAGCAATAGTAGACGGATACAAGGCACCTGCCACTCCCCCAACAGATAAAGATGGTAAGCTTCCTTTAATATGCTTTAATTATGGTAAAATTGGTCATTTCGTTGTTAAATGTCCTTATGCTAAGAATTCAGAAAGTGATGAAGAAGAAGTTCCCAAGAAAGAAAAGAAATACAAAAAGGGAAACAAAAAAGGAAATAAAAGGAAAGTCTTCAAGAAAATTATCTACTCAAGAGAAGATATTTCCTCATCTGATGAGGATGATGATAGTGATAGTGACTCAGAAAGAGTGCTCTTTATGTCATTGGAAACTCAACAAAATGATGAAGAAGATTATGAAGAACAAGGTGAAGTAGATCTTGAAGCAAAACTAATCAACACCTTACGTGAGCTAAAAAGAGAAAGGAAGAAAAACAAGTCAATCAAGGAAGAATTGATCAATATAAAAGAGGGTTCTCAAAATCCCAACTCTGAAGAAGTCCAACAAATGATTACAAATCTAAATGTCCAAGTAGAAGAAGCCAAAAGGATTCAAGAAATACTCAAAAACTAGTTGGAAGAAAAGGAGAAAAGTAAGCAGATCTTGGAAGCAGAAATAGTCTCACTAAGGAAATTCAGAAGGAAATGCAACAAAACATAACCAAAATATTGGATGAAATCATCAACATTCAAAGGCCATACTATGACAAGCCTGGACTAGGATACAAACAAGTGCATACTAAGAAGGTTTTGAGCTCCATGACGATAGAAAAGGAAGTAGAACAAAAGAGTTATGCAAAATTCATCAGAGGTCTCATCAAGAAGGAAGAAGGCAAGTCTTCAAAGGAGAACATTCAGGAAATGAAAGAATATTACAAAAGATTTGGACCACCTAGAATATCTAGAACACAGAATCAGCAACCAACAATGGAGAGAACTGAAGAAGAATGTTACAGAAGAGATGAACCACCTAGAAGATCCCCCACACTCGAGTACCAAACCGTTTTTCTTGGTTTATGTTATTCCTGTAACAATTTTGGGCACAATGCTATAAACCATAGAGCCTATGCTTAGAAGAGATTAAATTATGAAGGCTACTCTAATTATCTCAGAAAGCCTCATGGAGTGTAGAACATAAACTATAATAGTTTTCGCTCATTAAATAACGAAGTAGAATGATACAAATGCAACAATTTTGGATACATGGCTAAAGATTGCATATTGATTGTTCCTCCAAAGGAATCAAAGAAAGATATCAAAAGTCATGTAAAAGAACCATCAAGGATATGGAAACAGAAGCAGGATAAACTGAACATTGAAGAATGTTCAATTTCTCTACAATCCCAAAGAAAAAAAAGTGATTGGTATGTTGACAATGGTTGTTAAAAGCACATGATAGGTGACAAGGACAAGTTTGTAACTCTAAATAGAGAAAGATGTGGATCAGTTTCGTTCAGGAATGATAACTTAGCCACAATTATAGGAAAAGGAACATTCAATCTTGGAAGTAAAGATGCCATGGTAGAAAATGTCCTACTTGTCAAAAATATGAAGCATAATCTACTAAGTGTCTGTCAAATGTGTGACCAAGGACACACACTTCTATTTGACTCAAAGAAATGTGAGATAAGGAAAGAAGGATCGGGCAAGTTGGTGGTGACATCAATAAGGACTCTAAACAACATATACATCTTAAATAAGATCGGAAAAGAAAGATGTTGCTTGGGAAAAGAAAATGAAAGTTAGATTTGGCACAGAAGAATGGGTCATATGAACTTTAACAATATTGTCAAAATCAACAGAAAGGAAGCGGTAAGAGAAAGGTATGAAATTTCAAATCTAGCCAATACTATGTCCAAGCACTATCTACAAGGAAAGCAAACAAGAACTGATTTCAGAACAAATGAATACTCTACAACAAAACCATTGGAGATTGTACACACCGATCTATGCGGTCCGATGAGAACAAAAGGGCCAAATGAAGAACAATACTTCATGCTACTTATTGATGATTAGACAAGAATGACCAAAGTTTTTTTTCTTAATAAAAAGTCATAGGCATTTGAATGTTTCAGGATATTCAAAGAGATGGTTGAAAATGAGACTAGTTTGAAAATCAAGTGCTTAAGATCAGACAATGTAGGTGAGTTCACATCAAAATAATTCATGGACTTTTGTGAAGAACATGGAATAAAGAGGCAATTTTTAGAAGCTAGAACACCTAAACAAAATGGAGTTGTTGAAAGGAAGAACAAAATTGTATAGAAAACTGTCAGAACCATGTTGAAAGATTCCAAGTTGGGTGATATATTTTGGGTACAAGTAGTACATACAACCATTCATATCTTGAACAGAGGAATGCTTATAAGTAAGAATGAAAAGACTCCATATGAATTGTGAAAGGGAATACTAGCTAACGTCAAGCACTTTAGAGTGTTTGGAAGCAAATGTTACATAAAAAGAGAAGATTTATAAAATTTGACTCTCAAGTTGGTAAAGGCATACTGGTTGGATACTCAAGCGAAAGAAAGACATACTAGTTGGATACTCAAGCGAAAGCAAGACATACTAGTTGGATACTCAAGCGAAATCAAGGCATACAAATGCTACAACTTAAGACTCGACAAAATAGTGGAAACCGTTAATGTAAATATTGATGAAACAAATGTATTGAAGACTGGAGAAGAAAGAAGTAATTCAAAAAGGCGGGAAGCAGAAGAAGAACTGAAGGAAGAAGAAGTAGAGGAAGAAGTAGAAGAACTAGAAGAGAAGCAACCAAAGGTAGAGCAAGAAGAAACAAAAGACAATCAACAAGATTTCCAGACACCTGCTAAAACACCTAACCGTTGGGTTCACAAGAATCATCCACTAGAACAAATTATTGGAGATAAAAATGCAGGAACAGAAACCAAAGGAAGTAAACGGGCATGTACACCAAAACAAAGACATCTAGCACTATTATCCATAGTTGAACCAAGCAGCTTTGAGGAAGCCAACAATGATGAACATTAGATCAAGGCCATGGAAGAAGAACTGAATCAAATACAGAAGAATGAGAGATGGGAACTGGATCCAAAAACTAAGGACAAAAATGTGATTGGTACAAAATGGGTGTTCAGAAATAAACTAAACAAAGATGGGAAAGTAACCAGAGACAAGGCAAGGCTAGTATGAAAAGTATATGCTCAAGTTGAAGGAGTAGATTTTGAAGAAACGTTTACTCATGTTGCCAGAATGGAAGCAATCAGAATGATCTTGGCCTATGCATGTTCCAAAAGGATCAGAGTATATCATATGGATGTAAATTAAGTGTTTCTAAATGGAGAATTAGAAGAATAGGTCTACATAGAACAACCAAAATGGTTCCTACTATTAGAAAAGGAAGATTAAGTTTGCAGATTGAAGAAAGCTCTGTATGGACTCAAGCAAGCCCCTAGAGATTGGTATTCAAGAATGGACAAGTACTTGTAGCAACAAGGATTCATGAAGGGCAATGCAGATAACAATATCTACATAAAATTGGATCAAGACAACATGCTTATCATTGAAGTATATGTGGATGACATCATCTTTGGAAGTGATGATGACAGGTTGAGTAAGAAGTTTGTTAAAGATATGTAGAGTGAGTTTGAAATGTCCCTACTTGGTGAGTTGACTTTATTTTTGGGACTCCATATATCTCATCTAGATGGAGGTATTTTCATTTCCCAAACCACATTAAAGAAATGTTGAAGAAGTTCAGAATAGAAGATTGCAAACCTGTAAGTACTCCTATGGTGACCAGTTGCAAGTTGATAAAAGATGATGAATCTAAGGAAGAAGATCAGAGACTCTACAGATCAATGATTGGTAGCCTAATCTATGTGACAACCTCAATACCAAATGTGATGCAAGCAATTGGACATGTTTCAATATTTCAAGCAACATCAAAGGAAACTCATGTTATGGCAGTAAAGATAATCTTTAGATATCTCAAAGGAACAATAGAATTTGGATTGTGGTATCCAAAAGGGAATGAGATGAATATGGTTTCCTACATAGATGCTAATTGGTCAGGAAGCATTGATGATAGAAGAAGTACTAGTGGAGCAACCTTCTACTTGGGTGATTGTCTAGTGTCCTGGTTAAGTAAGAAGTTGTCCTCAGTATCCTTGTCTACGACATAAGTAGAATACATTGCAGCAACAACATGTTGTACTCAGGTCCTATGGATGAAGAAAACCATGAAAGACATACAAGTAACATATGATGATCCTATTTCAATATTCTGTGACAATACAGGTATTATAAGTATCTCCAAAAATATAGTGATGCATTCCAAGACCAAGCATATTCCTATCAAGTTCCACTTTCTACAGGAAAAAGTAACAGAGAAGAATATTAAGTTGGATTACATTGGGACAAAATAATAGATTGTAGATATCTTCACCAAACCTCTCCCAAGAGAAACATTTGAGTATATTTGATGGGAACTTGGATTAGTTTCTACCCCACAATGATCTACACGACATTTTGCAAAGAATATAGGGGCAGATAAATCCTCAGGGGGAGTTACCCATTGCCATTGATGTCAAAGGGGGAGACAAAGTTCAGAAGAATAAAGACAGCGGGAGAAAGCATGAAGTCACGAGGAGCAATGGCCATAGGGGGTGTATGAGTGTTGCATCAATTCCAAAGGGGGATATTGTTGAAAAATTGGTTGTCATTGACGTCAAACCTAGAAGAAGTCTAGGATCCTCTATAAGTGATGGGTATATTTGAAGAAGACTCCAAAGTGGCCCTCTTATGGAATATATTTAAGCATGGCCCTCATGGGAAGACACTTTGAAGAAGTCTACAAGAATCCCTAGAAATATGGTTAGGTGGTTAAGAAGCCCCAGAGGTGTGGTAATGAATCTCGAAGTTGATTGAGAAAAGAAACATGAAGGAAATTACAAATACATGCAACACTCTCATGGATGGATAGTCCTCATCATGTTGTTTCCAATGGTAGGTGGTACGCCACATGGTTCCTTATGGTTGAGAAGTTATGCCCTATTAAAGATGAAGCCCCGAAGTATGGTCAAGAAGCCCCAAATCTAAAGTCAAAGACGTTACAAGTCGACCCCAAAATCAAATAAAGGAGAGAAGTTGTTGCAAACAAGAAGTTACAAGTCGAATCAAAGATCGATTAAAGAAGTTACTTGGAATAGTATAAATACACATCAAGAACCTCTCATTTTATATTCAGGCAAGTGTGTTTGTGGAATGGAGCTAGAGTAAGTGGGTATGCACTTGTGCTAGGAGGATTGGTGATCTCAACAAAGTGAATCTGGCCTAGGAGAAAAGAGGTCGAGGAGAGCGAAGTGTATGGAGGTGACCGTACCAATTTTGTGAGGTTATACGTGGTTTTCAAAAGGGCAAAGTGTGTATATGCGTGAGTTGTAGATGGATGAATTGCATATAGGGTATACGCAGATTGCAATGGAGAAAATCTCGAGTGTTTGTGGTCTGGCAATGGGTGAATCACATATCTGTGGTAAAATTGAAGAAGGTATGAATATTTAATATCCCATGCACCAGATTGCTCCTCATGATTAAAAGTATGTCTTTATGTATGTTTTGAGGGTTATATCTTGGAGGTCTTGGAACATGCTTGAGGCATGTATTTGGCACATAGTTTGATTCATATCACGGTGATTTTGAGCACGTGATTTGGAGGATATTCTTGGAGATATTGGCATAAGTTAATGTGGTTGTATCATCTTTAAATATGATGATGTATCAATATCAATCACAGTAATGGTGATAGGTTGATTCTATCATTTATATTCAAGGGAGGAAGGAAGGGGTAAGGAAAGGGAGTTGTAGCTTCCTTCAGGTTGGAGCCTGTAAACTAGGGGGTTGGATTCTCCTTTTAGTTCGTGCTAGAGAATTTAGGGAGTTGTATCATCCTTCGGGTTGGTGCCTCCTTCCAATTAGTGCTAGAGAATTTTGGAATTTGGAGCTTCCTATGAATGTAATCTTCCGATATATAAGAAAGCATTCCTTGGTTTTCTCCCATTTGGGTTTCAACGTAAAATTCTTGTGTACTGTGTATTTGTGGTGATATGTTTATGGTATCTTGAATGTAATCATACGTGATAACTTGTTGATATCTTAAATTATTACATATTGTGATTACAAGTGGCAATAAGTTCCTAATATTGATTCACCCCCCTCTCAGTATTAGTGAATAATCCAACACCCGGTACCACTAACAAATCGAGTAGGACAGTCTTTCCACCTAACGTGATAGGAGACTAAGGAAGAATCCCCAAACATTCACTAGGTTTTCTATCAAAAGCCAACAGTTCACTGATAGCTAACACAAGCTTGGGAGCACCCAAAGCTTGCCAAGCCGAGGAGGCTAAAATACTTGTAGAGGATCCTTCATCTACAATACATTGGTAAATTCCGGTTGAATTAAATTTAACCTTTAACTAGAAAGGTGTAGAAGAAAGAAGATAAAACTCAACAAGATCATTCCAATCAAAGGAAACCATCCCAAGACTTGGATTGAACATACTCGAAGAGAGTGAATTGCTCCCTTGTTCAAAAGCTACTAAACTGGAAATGATAAAGACATAGTCAAAAGACAAATCACTTCTCAAAAGAAGAGTGGGATCAAACGAATATTTCATCGGTGAGACCACTTTGGTAGACTCGTCACTCTCCAAGAGAATAGTGGGATCATCTAAAGATTGCATCTACATAACCACTTCCTCAACCACTGGTTGAATAGGATGTGAGACAACACATTTGAGAGATGCATCACCCTCCAAAATGAGAGCGATATCAGTCGAAGATGGCATCAACACCACTTCATCAACCAATGATTGAATAGATTGTTGGGAAATTGAAGATGACTCAGAACTAGAAGGGCCTTTAGACAAGGACCACGCTCTTTGTACCACAAAAATAGCAAGGCACAGATGAGTAAGGTAATATCCCTTACAAATATTACAAGGGAACTTGGGGTTACGTCCCATTTGTCTAGGTTTCTCAATAATATCAATGCCCCCAACATGACTTGTAGTGGTCGGTGGGTTTCCCCCAGCATGACTTATGGTGGCTAGGTGTCAATCTCCAACATGACTTGCAAAGGTTGGTGATATTTATCTAGTATGACTAGCAGTGACCAGAACCTTACCCCTAGCATGACTTGCAACGATTGGTTGCTTGTCTTCAACATGCCTCGCAGAGGTTGTTGACATATATCCAACATGACTCACAAAGGTTGGTGAACTATATCCAATATGACTCGCAATGACTAGACTTGTGCTTCCATCATGACTTGCAAAGGCTAGTGGTAGGTCTCCAACATGACTAGTAGAGGTTGGTGACTTATTCTTCTTACTCTTCCTCTTCCTATTCCTTTTAGACTTCTAGTTACTAGTAGCCAGACTTTCACCAAAAGAGGGGGAAGGAGAAGGAGTAGACTTCATGGATACTTAAGGTAAAGGATAAATATCCATTCAATTCCCATGACATAAGGTGCTCATCTGATAAGCATCAAGATCATTCAGGACATTCAGAGTGGTCCACAACCAAACCGATATTCATGCATTCAACCCATGAATGTTCAAAGTGGCCATGAATGGGGAACTGACATTTCCAAAGAATGGAAAAGCATAAGAATCCCCTTGGGAAGGGGTCACTTGGTTGGTATCCTCAATAACTTTGGCCATGTTGTTCGTATGCATAGGTTCATCCCTTGCAGGATTTTTCATGTCCAAAAAAGTCTCACACACTGACTCTAACGAACCAGTGGTATAAAAATTCATGCCTTCTAGGAGTCAGATCCATGCTTTCAAGAGAAATACCATGGGTCCTTCCTGACCAGTGGAGTGATTGGTTGACCAATTTGAATCAACGATCCAAAAGAAATGATACAGACACAACCTTAGGCTAACGATACAAAGCAACACTCCACTAAAAATTCCTAAGAGAAACATCACAAACAAACAACTTCTGCAAAAATTCAGCTTATATGGATAAGGTCCTGAGTCTAAAGCAATCAAAAAGTGGAAAATGAACTTCTAGATACTGGCACGGGTTGCTCAAGTCTTGAGACCGATGAATGAAGGAGTGAGAAGCAGATAATCCAACCTCCACTTACCAGCCCTATCTAATGAAAGTAACCCTCGCTTCATGGGGCATGCTCCAGGGGTAGTTATAATGTGATACAACGTCTACATTAGGTACCATGGGAAACCCCCCGTAGTCACCTTTGAGATACCTAGGGAAAAAAACTATGGATACCAACTCTTAGTCAATATCCAAGGGGTACAGTCGACAGTCGAGATTGAATGTATGGGTAGGGTAACAAATCCTAAATCTTTGAAAGCACTGCCTATCATGGAGGTAAGGGCACTAGATAAACCCCCCAAATATGATCTCTCCACTATGCTTCATCAAGATTTGTATGGGTAATCTCCTTGGCTCTCCTTCACGTGACATTGTGTTTAACTCATGTGTTAGAGGAGGCTTTTGACTATACTTATACAAAAATTGGATTGAATTCTCCCTATCTCAGACTCCTATGTTTTTTTATAGGCCTTGGAGATTTATCTCTCCAATCCTAATCCAAGTCCCTAACCCTAAACTTGTTTTTGAACCCTACAAACAAAGTCTAGTAAATTTTAAATTTAGTGTTCATTTTTAACAGTTGTTCTTTACTCAAAGGGTAGAAAAGTGCAATTTATGTTGTTTGAGACTCTTACAAAAATGAAAGTTATAAGAACATTGGAAAATATCACTTTTACACTAACTCTTCAATGAAAAATAGTTTCAAAAAATTAAAATGCATGAACACAATTTCAAACCTTGAAATGCAATATTTTATGATGTCAAATGCACAATGAAACCTTTTGAGAACGTGAAAGAAGAAAACACAAGGATGTTATTTGTTATTTTTCCTTTGAAATGTTTTCAATGTGAGAAGAAAACAAAATCCTATGCTAATTTCTTTTTCTTTTTTAAATATAAAACAAAACAACACAACAGAAAGAAAAAAACCTAACTAGCAGCAAACTAGGTTTTTTCGTTTTCTTCTTCTTTCTACCAAAGAAAAAAACTAAAAAAAGATGCTAAAAGAAAGAAATTTTTGTTGTTTTATGTTTGAAAAATCCAAGGAAATCACAAAAGAAAAGTATCTAACTCAAATACAAACTCTAAATTCAATAATGACCACAACAACGACCACGAAACCGAGATCCTCAGAACTAGACTAGTCTTATAGTGATGCGGTCCAAGGGAAAAAAGGGGGACAGATATGGATAAAAAAAAATTATTTTCCATTCAAATTTAAGGCCTTACCAATATATTATAGGCCACAAAAAGTTTCAAGACCAAACTCCCCAAGAAAGACCCTGAAACAAGCCAAAACAAGGCTGAAAAACAAGCAAAAAAGTCACTTTTTGGAGGTGTACGCAATTGTCTCCACTATAGGTCACGTATATAATCTTATGTACGTTCCATATATCATTATAGGGAGCATGTATGAGCTATTTATGTTCCTTTTTCTTCTATGGGGTGCATATGTATGTGCTTCAGCCTTCTACAAGGCACATATATGACCCAAAACTTACATGTTTTTAAGCGCCTATGTACAAGCTTAACTCCTATATAATAGTAGGGTATGTACACATATGTTGTCAAAGGAAAGAGATTACATACTTGGAGAACTTAGGTATAAATACAAAAATACAAAAATCAACATAGAGATCAAAAGAAATCCAAAAAGAATGGAAACTGAAAAGCAAATTCAAGAATGACTCACAGGATCCAGGAAGACCCTATAGTACCACAACCCAACTTTCAGTGATCTGAATAGAAGAGAAAAACTTAATCCTAGAACATGTATGTGTTTGTCTCACTAACAACCAACATATGTATGCGACTGCATTCAAGCAAAGTTTTGTATATACACATATGTACTCGAAGAAACACATGTACTCCCAATAAAAACCCCTCAAACTTGAGAGAAAAGGGCCTAAACTACTAAGGAAGGATTACAAAAATTAAGAGAATGCTAAATAATGGTCAAAGACAGAAAAATATTCAAGAGAAATACAAACCACAAGCACCCCTAATGACCCAAAAAGAGAGAATCCCCAGCGGAGTC
This sequence comes from Picea sitchensis, assembly GCA_010110895.2. Lineage (NCBI taxonomy): Eukaryota > Viridiplantae > Streptophyta > Pinopsida > Pinales > Pinaceae > Picea > Picea sitchensis. The sequence continues at coordinate 89,504 of SNQJ01S0015738.1, forward strand.
ACCAATTTTGTTACGGAAAACAATGTCCTATGGATATGGGTCAGGGCCACAACAAAGAAATACCCTAAAAGACCACTCTCAGACTCAAATCAAACAGTCAATTACGGATAACTACTTTTAAATAACTAACTTTCAAGGGAGAGAGAAGAGAACAAACCTATATTTCAATGTTTGATGTCAATCGCGTGTAAATACCTTCACTCCAACACTCTTCTACAACAATCCTTTGAAATCTCTTGTACACGAAGAGACGAGCAACCACAAATAGGTAGTTATCTGATAATCAACAAAAGCATGAAAATTATAACTTTCATAATAGATTCAAATTAGGAGATGTAAAATACATTAGAAACATGAATCAACTTATGAAATTGGACGAGAACAAAAGATATTTTATTATGAACAACATAAAAAGTTGGTTACAACCTGTAACCATTGTGGCACAGTCCCAAAACTGGGCTCCAAATTCCTCCACCCAAGGCTAGATATGATCAACAATACCTCCAATACTTTGTGCTCAAACAAGTCCAAGGAAGGCAACAACTTTCTTCCTGACAAGATAGGGAGAACACAACTTCTGAAAACAAGGGTTTCCAAATGGAAAGGTCAATCTCAAATGAAAGGGGGGAAAGGGATTTACAAGACTATAATTAAAATTCTAGCATAAGGATGCATTTTTATGTTCTCTTTTTCCTCCACCCCAAGGCTCTAATTTATACTCCTTTTTTACAGTTGGAGTAGTTATGGATGGACTATAGGAGGTTAGAAAACTAAGGAACTCGTCAACTTCGCCTGAAAAGTCAAAATTATTATTTTTTTGAGCCAAATTAACATGAAAACATGTTGCAAACTGGAAACTATTGTAAGTATGTGAGATGCTTTAAGGATAGTCACGTACATAAACCAAAATGTGGTTTTTTTAAGTATTTTTTAGGATGAAAAGGGGGAAAACGGACATGCAAGCAGGGAAAGGGATGTAGCTCGGGCCAATAAGTCATCATAAGCATATGTGGTGTCAAATGATGCTATAAAAAATTCCCCCTAATTTGTGAGGTCAAAAGAGTAACCGTTGGCCGAAATACATTACAAAATAGTCATGAGATTGTGCAGGGGATTGGGTAGGAGTAGTTGAAGACCAATTTCAGAACAATACCTACAATAGAAATAAGTAAGATACTCTGTTCCCAAGTTGGGCATGCCCATGCTCAAGAGTGATGTAAGCATGGCCGCCAATTCAAGTACACGATGGATCCACGAGTAATGAAAGCATAATTGATTCCCATGGACACAAAAAATGTACATGGTGGATCCATGTGTTATATAAAAGTAGGAATCATGGCCATGAGAGAAATACACAATGGATCCATGCAAATGTATATCATAACCACAAATGGATACATAATGGATCTATGTATAAAATAGAGGATATCTAGATTCAATGAAGTGAGCAAAATAATCCTCTACAAGTATCGATGTCAAAGAAGCTAGTACAATTAATACAACTCGGGTAGGAGAACAAAAAAGGTGATGATTGTACTTTCCCTGAGGTATTCAAAACAACTCGTCATCGTACGAATCTACACTGTGCAAATAGATGTGTTGAAGTTGAACATAGTGAGATGTCGTTTGATTACCGAACATTGATGTGTATTGTTAACAAACACAAGACAACCCACCATTAATGATAATTGCCATCAAGGTGCCTAGTACAATATAACAAGTATGAATAAAAGAGATGATGTCAAACATCTGATAGAATCTACCAATTAGGGGACATTGATGTATTCCCACTATCAATAGCGAGGGAACTTGCCACTAATGACTACAAGCCCCAAGGTACTAAAAATGACTCTAGATCCCTGTCCTAGAGCAAGATGTGTTGAAGTTGATAGGAAGAGATTCGTTGGAAGGAAGGCAAAGAAGGAATTAAGGCATCCTCCATCATCCAGCGCGAGGAGCAGCAGAATTCCAAAGATTTGGAAGAACTCGGACAAAAATATTAAAAGGACCATACCGAGGTATGACTCTGACATGTACCAAATGGAATAGCACACGACCTAGACTCTCTGAATAGTATCCAATGATGAAGATTATTGACAAATATGAGGAATCCACCAATGGGGTCAAATCGAAACCAAGGTACTACACGAATCCCTATGTGTAATAATGGTTGTTGACGTCGAACACAAGGGAAACCACTCAGTCAGCGTCCAATGATGATTTTTCATCCGTTGAGCAAATGTTCACTTATCAATTATGTAAATATGCCCATGGTGCAACTCTAGGTCATACTCTCAAAGCAATGAGTCGTAGTTGATAAGAGAAAACCTACCAGTAAGAAGTCAATGGGGACCTTTTATACTAGCACGAGTTAGATACAAAGATACTTGTGAAACTGATAAGTACTTGACACAAGGGAAGGCCGACATGGAAATTCAAGAGTTCTGTAGAGTGGCTGACATAGGATGACTTCCCTTGAACAAAAAAACAACAAAAAAGGTGACTTGGGTAGCATAGACTATAACAACTATGGGAGCCAATTTATTATGGATATTAATAACAAGTAATATTGATTGGTGGAAGAAAATTCTATGGAAAAAATACTTCCAAGGAAGCTCAAAGGGATGCACTGAAAGAATAGAGGAGAATAAAAATAGATCCCATATCTAGAAATTACTAAAATCTATTGCTCCCCTAATCCAATCCAAACTTACCTAGGTTCCAAGTAATGACAAGGACATATCAATATGGGAGGACAACATGATGGGGGAAAAGGCTCTTTATCACAGTTCAAAATTACACCCTTTAAATATTTGGATGGATGGTGAGAACTTAAAACCTCTGTTCGATATCTCAAAGTGATCAACAAATTCATATCAATGGTTGGGATAGAATGTTGGGTATCCTCCTCTACAAATTCACTCTTTGGTTCCCTCGCTCTTTCATAATTTAAGTGGTTGTGCACAATGGGATCTTCAAATAAAGGACCAAAGTGGATGGGGAAATGTAGTTTACAGATTCAAAGAAGGATACTTGTCTCATCTCTCATCTCTCCCTCTTCCTCAAAGATCCCCAATCTAGAAACACATTTGGCATTGTGATAGGCTCCCTAATATCAACTTCTTTTGTTAGATCATGGTGCATGGTAAGATCTTTACATATGAAATTCTACTAAAGAGAGGAATTCAAGGCCCTTCCAGGCACACATTGTGTCAAATAGTTGAAGAATTTGTGCAACATTTATTTTTTGATTGATGTTATACAAAATAAGTTTGGTCCTCTAAATTTGTTAGAATCTACAATGGAGTAAGAAGCCATTCATCATAGAAATAAATGTTTACCTTGTGGACCAAGGCCTGTGGAGGATAATTTCAAAACAAATTATCTTTAAAAATAATTTGGAATGCTCTCCCCAAATACATTTGTTAGAAGTTTTAGTTGGCTCTCAATAACACGATGTTCAATAAAAAAATCGGAGAAGTCATCAATGGTGGTGAACAAGGCCAAGTGGCTCCTTACAAAATTCTTAAATCTCAAACTTATAGTAGACATAAGTTCTTTGGAGAGGGATGGGAAATATTGGTTAAGTTGATTCTAGATGAAAAACAATCTCCTATATATTCCTCTCCCAAAAATTCATAAGCATCCTTAGTGGAAAATTTGTCTGGATGCACGGGAATTTCTTGAGTGGTTATTAAATTAAAAACACTTTCTCTTATTCTTCAAGGGAGAATAAAAAAAAAACAGGGGTGGCAGGTGTGAAGGGGATACTCTATGATCCTATAGGAAAAACAATAGTACATGTGCTTGGGGTCTTGGCCAAGGCTCAAAAAATCAAGCTGAGGCATATGCACTAGTGCATGGAATTATTCTAGCCAAGGAAGAAAATGTTATTTCATTAAAATCATTGGGGATTACATGATGATCATCAAAATTATGCTAGGTAAAATAACTTTGTCTAACAATAAACTTGGAGTCACCATCAGTCGAATCCAAAAAGAGGTAAGCACTCTCAATGATGTTGTATTTCTCCATGTGAAACGTGACTCAAGTTCTAAAGTTGATCACTGGGATAACAAAGCCACAAAAGTTAGTAAATGGGCATGCATTAAAAATGGGGGGCACTGTAGTTATCTAATCCCCTAACGAATTCATATGGAAGGGTGAATCACAAACTTATCATTTAATCCTCGCATGCATCACATGTTAGAGCACCATTTCCCTTGTATTGATATGGGATCTCTGAGGATGCCCCCAAGTACCAACAAAATGTGTAGTAATAACTCTGCTTTGGGAGATGAAGGGCTTAATATGAAATTTTGTAGGCCCTATGGGACAATGGATAATTGGGCCTTTGGAATTGGGTGTTTAGGTGGTTTGAACTTGGCAATGTCCGCTCTTTTGGTAAGTTTCATCCGTGTACTTAGAATGTTTGATGGTATTGATAGGATTTTTCCAAATTGTCATTGGAATTTAGCTTCAGTGGAAGGTCTGAAGTATTGCGGTAGAAAAATTGTCTCTTATTCTGGAATCCTATATGATGGAGGTGGAATTGGTTTCTATTTTGGGAACATTTCTCTCATTCTTAACCTTATCCTCCTCGTTCGACTAGTTCTCTTTCAATATCCATATATTTCTAAGTTCGACCTCTCTTGGAGTCATGGTAAAGATTGTTGGGGATTTGGCCTTTGTCTCCGACTGAATGTTATTCTTGGTTGCACATATGGGAAAAAAGGACTCTTCCATAGGAGGGTGACATCATTTGTAGGTTTGAATTATTGTGGTGGAAACTATTGCTTCTCCATCAAAAGTCACTCATTTCTCCTCAAGTCTCATGTTTTGGTTTGTTTGGTTCTTTTATTTTGTTTGTTCATCAAGATTGACTCCTTTGGATTACACAGTGAAGAAAATCTAGATTTTGACTCAGTATCAAGCAAAGTGCATGGTACACAAAGTCTCCTCCCCTGTGCAACTAGACAATGACCATCTCTTTGATTTTTTCACCTCTCATTTTGCTCGGTTCTCAGAGGCACCAAATATAGACAATAGGGACATTCAGGAAAATCTCTAGAAGGTGTGAATAAAATATACAATCCAATAGAATTTTGTTGTTTTTGGCGATAGAAAAGGTGCATGAAAATGAGCACAATTGCATCTCTCAATATGCTACATCATGAACCTTCTTGTGCACCAAAATCAAATGATCGATGTCTTAGAAGATGAATGTAATATGTTGCAAAATCTGTCCTTAAATATGAGAAAAGAATCTGTGTACATAGCCTTAAACAACAGGGTATCAGATGCTTCTACTCAAGCATATATTCAAGAAGATGAAACAATTCATCAATTAACGGAGCCAATGGAAATAAAGTAACATAATTCTCCCCATTCAGACTTTGGCCAAGATGAAGCACATAACAATCACGTTTTTCATTAATATTTATGGTTTTCGATGTAACTAGGATTCTGGGGGTCTTTGTCAAACAGGTTACATGAAAACAAACTTGGAATGTTTTTCATATAGTTTGCTTTGAACTTCTTTTTGTTGCAACAAAGAACTGCATTTTGTTTTTTGAAGAATTGGGAATACTATGTAATCGTTGTTAGCTTAGCTACAAACCTATTTATAATATAAAATATATTTTCTATTTTGCTTGTAACAAAAAAGCATGACATCCTAATCTAATTAATATTATATAATTAGATGGAAAAAAAAAAAACTATGAAAAAATAAATGACATATCACATTTTTATTAATGTTAAAAATGGCAAATTTTAGTTTTTTTCTTATAAAAAACATTTAAAATTTTGGAAAAATGACAAAAAAACACATTTGAAAAGAAACCTAAAAAGTTTAGAAAAAAATGAAAACAATTGAAAAAAAATGTTGACACTTTATAGATAAGAAGATTTAAAATGTCAAAAAACTACCTCCATAAAAAAAATGGTGCTACTGGTAACACCATCTTTTGAAATGGGGGTAAAAGTGGCCACTAAATGCGACCTCTAAAAAATGAAAACTTTTGAGGGTTCTTGTCAAGTTGGTAACAGATTTAGACCATCACAATTCCAAAGCCACATTATCATAAGTTTGATGTGGGCATGAAAAATTATTTTAACCCCATGTGAAGGAGATCTTTTTATATACTTTTGGTCCTTCCTAGGGATTTCACTTGAAGAATAGGTTCATGCTTTAAGCACACCGAAAGTGATGAACTTGATTAAATCAACACTCTTATACGTTGTTCAAGTTTGACCATGTCAAAGGGGACCACACAAGTTTTGTCCCCTTTTAAGTGTGGTTGTGTACTTTTTGAAGAGAAATGCACTTAGGTCAAATTAACCAAGGAAAATTGATAATTATCCAATGTTTCTGAGACATTACGCCAATTCTACACTAAATAGACGATCGTTGATCAAATTTTTTTATCAACTACATTTATTGCTCTTGGAAAATAAAATAAAAATTGATATCAAAAGAAAGAAATTTTGAACGATTATCAGTTCATAGTGTAGCCCTCAGTCTTAGAATTTTTAGGAATCAAAATCCAAGTCTGTATGCCCAAGATACTCATGATTTTGTCCACATGTCTGACGAAGAGATTACAAGAAGAACTTTGAAGAATGAAAATTTTTCTAAGTGGATGCCCTTTCTTCTCTCTCTATTACTCTCCTCTCCATACTTAACCATTTTTCCCTCTTCCACTCTAATCTCCATATTCCACACTTAGCCATTTTTCTCTCTTTCATTCCTTACTCTCATTTCCTTACTTAGCCATTTCCACATCCACGTTCATATTCCCATTTTCTTTTAATTTTCTTTTCCTTTTTCATTTCCATTATTTCATTTTCCATTTTATTTTTATTTTTCCCTTTCACCACATGTCTTCTATATTTCATGTAATTCCATTATATACCTCCCCAACACTTACCATGTTTTTTCACATGTCTTCAGGTCCACAGGTCTATTATATACCTCCCCAACACAACACTTACCATGTTTTTTCACATGTCTTCAGGTCCGCAGGTCCATTATATACCTTCCCAACTCAACACTTACCATGTTTTTTCACATGTCTTTAGGTTTGCATGTCCATTATATACTCTTATCTCAACAAACCCTACATTCAATTTTTTAATATTATTTCCTATCCTAAGTTTCTTCCCCCTTTTTCGTAGACCTACCATTCTATGACATGTGGTAGTGAGGTGGGTCCATCCCTTAATGACATGTGGCAGTGATATGAACCAACCCCTTAATTACATGTGGCAATGACATGGACCTACCCATGGTGACACATGGCGATGACATGGGCACTAACTGGGTTATGATTGTATGTTTATTGGGTTATGACTGGACGTCGAATGGGCCATCAAAATTTTATTAATTCATGAAACTGTCCTAAGGCACGAGAGCTACACCAAAGTCTCCATAGTCTCCTTTATTCCACATGAAGACCATGTAAAAAATTTCATTATAAACATTAAACTCCTCACCACCACCATGCATGTGGGATTTAAAAGGGAAAATTTTAATGAAGGGCTAGGATTGATCCACGAATTTGATGGACACATGTTGAGCAACGATCTTCAGAAGTTCATAACTCAAGATCCGGGTATTCATTTTCGAAAAACCATACCTCGTTGGAAAAGCAATTCGATAAGGAAGACAATGTAATAGGTATTAAGGGTTAAATTTGGTCATAACTCTCCTATAAATTGAAATAGCAGTCAACTCTGTTTTCATGGTTTACTGGTAAATTTGTTTAGAACTGTGACTTTTCGAGGCTATAACTTGAGATACATAACTCTGAATCACACTCAGGAAGACTCGTTGGAAATATGGGACGATGAAGATTACTTCTAGAGTAGTTTCCATGGCTAAGAATTCAACTATCATGTTCAAAAAATTAAAACACAATCCACTCTTGTTTAAAGTAGTGTTACACATCAAAATCACTCACTTCAATGATGAACTATTGTCGTCATTTCAAGTGTTGCAAGTGTCGCTTTTTGGTCGTAAGTGTCACAAACATCATACTTTCATCTTTCCTATGTCATGTCTTGAATGACATCACAAAGAACACTTGAAAACACCCTCAGAGACTAGTTTAAGAAGAAGAAATCATTTGATCAAGAGTACAAAGATTTTGCCATGAAAAAAAACACTTAAAAATGAATTTTGAAGGCCAACACTCCCCTACCCACTGTCAGGGACTGCCAGCGCTCCTTTCCCTCCTTTGGGGGAGCGTTGCAACACTTTGTGCCCCATTCTGGGGGAGCCCTGGGTTGTTTGAGGATATCTTGGGTTGTTGAGGAAAAGCTGGGAAAAATCCCCCTCATCTCTGGAGTTGGTTGGATTCGAATCTGAGGTCAAGGCTGGATCTTAGGGAAGATCCACAACTGATGGAGAAGGATGCTCAACCTATCCCAAGAATCTCTAAGGTGGTTAGGTATCTCCAAGGTTATATAAGGAGGCCTTATCATGGTGAAATACATGGAGATATTGAGAAATACCTAACTTATGATATCATAAGGAAGGGAGGATATGGAAGGCATCAAACTTATGATCTCATAAGGGATATAATCAATGAAGCATAGTCATTTTGTTTGTGGATCATTTGAGAAAGGGGTTGGACAAGGAGAGCTTGGTGAGGTTGTTACATCTGCATCAAAGGTCTGTAAGTATCTTTATTGAGTTCTCATTAATACATGTGCTTGGCTTGTTTCCTTCAAGATTGTGTATGCCTACATGAACTTGTCTTTAATGGATAGATCTAGTTTCTAACTAATCGTAGTATAATAGGAAGCATGCTTTGTCTTTGATTGGATTGTAGGACCTGTTGAAGAGCTTGTGGATCAGAGCTCAACTTAGAACTGGGCAAGGACAAACATCATAAAAAGGTACATCTTCTTCCTCTTCTCTATAGATTAGTTTAGCTAGGTTTAAAGGGATTTCAGTGACCAAAGTTAGCACCTTTTTGTCTTGGTTATAGGGGTCTAGATCCAAGAGGAAGTTCACCTATCCACAAGGGGATTTTCCTGTAACAGAAATTGGCTACTCCATTGGTGATCGAAGCTTTCAATTTTGGTTTCCTTCCTTGGTCTTGTTTTTGGCCTTTGCTCACCTTTAGATCTTATTCATGTTGTGTTTTTTATTCTTAGATGTGTTGTTGGCTCTTGGATTCATTCCATACACACTCAATTTCTGTTTTTTCTTGAGTTTTTTTTCCTTATGGGCTAGTTTTTGAGTTCTGAGAGGCCAGCTCTCCCCTGCCTCTACAACCAGAGTGTTGGCACTCCCTTGTAAGCTCCCACAGAGTGTTGCAACGCTTTGGTACCCTTGACACCAAAGCGCTGGTATTTTTCTACTAAAAACCTTTTTGGGAGTTGATATCTGAGTCTAGTTTTTTCCCTTTCATCTGCTCAGGGTTATTACCATCTCAGTGTGTCCTTGTTTAGCCTCCAACTATTTGATTTCTAAGGATTGATGATGTTTTGTTTGGATTTTTGACATCTATTTTCCTTGCTTTGAGTCACTCTTCTTCCCTGAGATTTGGAGTCGATCTACTATTTTCTTCTCATTTATATGATTGAATGAAAGTTGTTGTAAGGAAATTCAAAGATCTATTCACTATTTCATTTTGATCTTTGAAGTCTTTTCTCCAAGCATTTCCTCTTGTTTTAATTTGGTTTTCTTTTTGTTTCTTGTTTGATCACAACAAGAGTGTTTTTTTGTTTATGTGAAGTTTGCTTCTGATTGCTTAAATCTCACAGATCTTGAAGTTTGATTAACATTGGAATCTTTACATCAAACTGATTATCAGTCACATATAAACAAAAGGATATTTTTTCATGTTTGGTTTTTGGATATTGGAACCAAATTCTGAACATTTTAGCATTGTATTGGATTCTTGATTGAGAACAATTGCATGAGGTCATTGCATCTTAGTGTTTGATAGTGAAAAGAAAATCCATTCTCCTTCCCTTAAATAGACATTCACTGAAAGAAAAAACTGCTTATCATTTCTTATGCATGTTTTTGGATTTGACTCATAATATCATCAGTTTTCACTCTCATACACCTTTGAGTAAACAACAACCTTAAAATCAAGCACTAAACTAAAATTTATCAGACACTTTTATATTTTCTAGTAGCAAACCTACATTAGCTTAAGGTGTAGGGCTTTGGAATAGGTTGAAAGGATAACTTTCCAAAGCTGTCAAACAAACTTAGCATCTTGTGATAGGGAGAGCAAATCCAATTTTTGTATCAGCTTACTGGGATCCCCCTCTCACACAGGGGTTACGCACGAGGTCATGTTCGGGAGAGAGTTACGGAGATTATACCTCTATGGTTCAACCGTTCATATTAGTAAGATCGTGTATTGGGGGTTCTTCTTGAGGTTCAACTATCTTCATTGGTCTCGGTGCTTTGTGAATTCTGAATCCATTCGGGGTCCTCTGGAGTTTTATCAGTCCACTTGTCCTCAGTTCTCTTGAAGGATTTTGGACTTGTTATCCTGTCCATACGTTCGGACTGGACTGTCGATTGTACCCACCTAGGATCTGACTATGAGTTGGTGACCTTAGTAGCCATAATATTCAGGGTCTTACAGAAGGTGACGGTGAAGGGAAGTATCATTGTACTTGGAACAGACGTTGGTCAAACTCACTCGGGCTCCTTGGAGGGTAAATCC